>QLOD02153945.1:20074-39903 GCA_003260245.2 Sideroxylon spinosum
TTTTTTCTAAAAAAGAAATTGTTAGATTTGAGCTTGTTTGTGATAGTGTTGTTTTCATGGATTTCTACGTATTTTGTGCATTTTTATATCTATAAATCTAGGGTGGGATGGTGGTTATCTCGGTTTCGTTATCGTTTGGGATACAGGGAAACCCTGGTTTGGTTTTCTCATGAACCAAACAAGGGATTTAGGATATTTATGGCTTGAAGGGTTGAGGTTATGACTTCTGATGTTGCATGATAGGGGTTGGATCTCTCATATAATCTTCAGGGTATATGCACAAAAATATTGCTGGGTCTCTTACACCCATCCTAGGGGTTGGTGGTAAAGTATTGAGCGCAACGTTGTGCTATGTCATTGTACATGGTACAACAGGCCAACAAATTACAGAAATAGATGCACTAGAATATTGATTTTTTTTTTTTTTGTTAGATGGCTAAAAATTAGGCATATTTTCTTGAGGTCGAAGTATTTGATAAAGAGCTTTTAATGGGGGGAAAAAATTAATTCTGTTTGAAATAGTGTTTTTTATATGCAATTCCTCAAAACATCTCTATCTAACGCTAGATAGCGTCTTTAGAAAATGCAATCTTAGATAGCGTTTTCAAGAAACATGAAAACCCACAGCTCTCTCTGTTATGTCACTTTTTCTCAAATTGCCACACACCCAATGCCTGCACCATCACCTATTTATAGCAGGAAATATTCCCTGCAGAATATGGGGAGCAAACGTAAGTTGGTTGCCCAACCATTTTGTCTAGTGGTTCTCTATTTATCTTGCAGGAACCTGCTGAAACCTCCTCCTCCTCCTCTCTCTTTCTCTCTTTCTCTTTACCAAGGAATTTCAAGAGCTTGTCAATTCAAAACTTAGACTGACATATGGGCTGCCCATTTCCCATCTCATTCACCTTCCATAAGCCCTTTTCGGAGCTGAGACTCCAGTAATCCATATATCAAGAATATAGGGAAGAGAGAGAGTAGTAGTAGTTCTGTTCTAGTCCAATGAGCCAATCAAGTAAAAGGGGTGGGGTTGGAAATGGGGTTTTTGCAAATATGGCTACCCCTCATTCAACTAGAACGGTAACGAGAGCTAAGTCAAGTTATTTGGAATGCAATTCAACATAAAACCCTCCAATTGAGCCAATCAAGTAAAAGGGGTAGGGTTGGAAATGGGGGTTCTGCAGATACGACTACCCCTCTGTCAACTAAAATGGTGAGGAGAGCAAAGTCAAGTTATTCAAAATGCATCTTAACACATGCTCTCCAACTGAGAGTGTAAATAACATAAAAAATGCTTTCTGAGACAGCTTTTTTGTTTAAAATTTGTCAAGAATCATTATTTGAAATAGTGTTTTTCTTGTTAATAGTACTTCTCAAAATACTTCAAAAGGGGCAGCATTTGCCTAACATTTTTGGCTTCGTAGCTGTAGAACTAAAATAAATCTCTTCAAAACCACATATGATCCTGTTTGAGGATAGAAATGCAAAATTCTAAATCCAACCACCCAAGTGAATAGAAGAGTTCTTTGCCATAATAAAGGGGGAGAGAATATAAAATACGAAATAAAATAAAACAAAATAGATTTATTTACCAAAGTAGAAGCAAAAACGCAATGGTATTGATGTTTTCTATTTTCGCCCAAAACTTCAACTGTGACCCAGCTCCCTCTTCTTGGAGCCTAGGCATTGCAGCAGGAAACTCCAGTCCACCATAGAAATTCCATTTCTGGGTGAGACAGCAAAGCTTCCGAATCAATGGAAGTTTCGCCCAGAACCCGGCCATTTCTGCGTCGAGGAAAGCCATGTTATAGAAGATTTTGATTCCTTCGAATCTGCAATAATAGATCTTGTTCTTGATCGACTTCTGTTGATCCCCAACTAGATTTTCGCTGGATTTGGGTGATAATCCAGTGATCAGAAGAACCCTTGGCTTTTTGGGTCCGCATAGCTCTTCTCCACTGGTACTTGTCAGAGGTGGCGGTTTGGGCTTCCGCCAATACACTGTGAGGCTTGGCACGCTTGCCGGAGTGGAAATGGTTGTGGATCTCATTGAAATATAGATGTGGGGTCCTAAAGTTTTCCGCGCGGAGGTTGCTGTGAATGATGACCATGCGCTGAGATTGTTGCAAATGACGAATGTTATTGGGTAGAAGGCTTCTCTCGCACTGAGGACTTCTGCAAAACTCATCCATACTTCTCCGTGTGAAAACATCAATGCAGTTGATGGCTTCATTAATTGAAATCATCAGTAGCATTAATGACTTTGCCCCTAGTTTGGTAAACAAATTTATTTTGACTTTTTTTTTTTGGTATATTTTGGACTCCTATCCCTAGTGACGTAAAAAAACCCTCATTTAGGATTAAATGTATTATTTGTCCACGTTTAATTAGTTTGTTGTACCTTGTCAACACAATGAACCATTACAATGAATGTTTTCTTGTGCGTCAAACCTTGAAGACAAAATATATTTATAATTTGAGAGGGCCAATGCAATAACTCCTGTTATAAATATTCAAAAAGCTAACCAAGTGTAACTGAATTTAGAAATTTAGGGGGGTGACTTCGGTCCACTGGTCCCACATCAACAGTCTACTCAAGACATTACCAATCAAGTGGGAAAGGGGTCTCGATTGTTCATTTTGTTCCTTTTTGGATGAGTCTTTCATCTGATTGTTCATTTGGTTCCTTTTTGGATTTTCGAACAACTAATATTTAACCAAAAAAAAAAACGGGATAATCATTTTTCATCTGATTTTTTTTTTTCACCTTTTGGTTTATGTTCCCCAAAAAGAAATACAAGTGAATTGAATTATACCATGTTGGAGCTATTAATGGAGTTCGTGGTCTCCATAATTGGGTAGAATTTGCGTGCATGAGAGGAACGCATTATTGGTCGCAACGCACACCTAGAATTCCTGTAGTGCCGTGTAGGAACATAGGAGGGGATGGAGAAATAGAATATAAAAAACAATACAAAGAATTGAAAGGTACTTACCAAAAATTTTTATGCTTACCCAAAAAAAAATTATATATATATATTTGAAAGGCATTTATCTATATTATTTAAACTCGGTGGTGGTGTGGCTGTTAAAATTGTTACTAAAAACAATATTCCTAGAGATTTAAAATGTTCCAAAATATAGTTCACATTGTTTTGAAACGGTGAATTTATTCTCGTCATTCCAAAAAGTTCTATATTTGTTTCCTGCAATTTTACATGATAAAAAAGATAGTCAAATGTAACGAACTCAGATCCAAGGAGAGTGAAGTTTTGCCAAAACAAAATATGAAACAGCAGGCCATAATTATGTCATTAGAAATTTGGCATTTTCAATTTGAAGAAAACAAAATACCATTTAATTTATTGCATGTCTAATTGTTAGAAGTCCTTTGAATTCCTATTTATAAAAATAAAATAAAATAAGTCCTTTGAATTCTTTTTGTGCTGATCTACACGAATCTAAGCATATCGATTTGCATACATTTCAGAGCACATATGCAACATAGTGCATTCTCATTCCTGTTCCACAATTCGAAGTAAACAAATTTTCAGATAACATAGATCTACCATAATAAAATGACCGTGTGCAAGGTGGTTATGAGGGAATGCTTGTGAATTTAGACCCTTATTATATCTTTGATTAGAGCTCTGGAATGGATTGCTTTTCTTAAATGTAACCTTTTCAAACACACTAATGTTTCCAAAACTTGAATACAGGTTGCATCACCACCAAGGAGCTTGGTACTGTTATGAGGTCGCTGGGGCAGAATCCAACTGAGGCTGAACTCCAGGACATGATAAATGAGGTGGATGCTGATGGGAATGGCACAATAGACTTCCCTGAGTTCCTAAACCTTATGGCTAGGAAAATGAAGGATACTGACTCTGAGGAAGAGCTGAAAGAGGCATTCCGAGTATTTGACAAAGATCAGAATGGGTTCATCTCTGCCGCCGAGTTGCGACATGTGATGACAAACCTGGGGGAGAAGCTTACCGACGAAGAGGTTGATGAGATGATTCGGGAGGCTGATGTTGATGGAGATGGCCAGATCAACTATGAGGAGTTCGTTAAGGTGATGATGGCCAAGTAACAAACTTCAACCCCCCCCCCCCCACAAAAAAAAAAAAATTCTACTACTACTGGAGGAACATGGTTAACTATTATAATGGATTCCTAGTTTCCTTTCTTCTTCATCACTTTATATTATCTGAGCTGTTTTTGAAATCAAACCTTAGGGAGGGATGTACTCTGGTCTGTTATCCTGGTGGTATTTACTCTGTTCTTTTATAATGTTGCGTCCCTTGTGACCTGTATTGGCAGTTTTTAATTTTTCTTCACCCACTTTCTTGTGAAAATGAACTACTTTGAAGAATGTAATGTTCTGTTTAGCGGATGACTTATTAATTAGTGCTCGTATCTTATCAGTCCCACGCGTCAGTTCAAAAGATTTACATTGTTCAGCTCTAAAGTGGAGTGATGATGTGGGTCTTGCTATAATAGTATTAATTAGTGATTGGCCTGTGGACTGGTTGAAAGCTGCCGTTGCTACTCTTGAATTTTAAAGCAGATGAAAAGGATCTCTTCTCGAGGAAGTTATTTCACCAACTGGTGCTACGTCTGATTTATTATACAGATTTTGAGTGTATTCATTTGTTGGATGGATGATTTAGGTAGCGTTTGAATGCCCTTGCTCTCCTAGCCTTTGAATACCCAATCTAGATTGATTGGTTAGCAAGAAAATGCAAGAACCAGAAGGGAAAAAGAAGAGGTAAGAGGAAGAAGGAACTGCAGAAGATAAAAGAGAGAGTTTGAGGGCAATTCAACATCCAAGACTTGATTAACAATTTGATACCAACTACATTCTCTTGTTCTATATTTTTACACCTATTTAACTAATACTAATACTTCTAATAGATGTAACTAACTATAAATAGGGCTTACTTGGTTTACAAATAAATACTGAAAAATTCTAAAAATCTTTAAAAGTAATTTATTTTTATCTCACTAAAAGAATTACAAACTCATAAATAATCTCATTTTATCTCTTTTTGTTACACCAAACACTCTCATGTTGACTTAGGACCAAAGATGAGTTGGCCTGTGTAGATTCAATCAAGCCCAATGATTAGCTAGGTCAACTACACTTAGATGACCCAAGCAACTCTTGTGACTCTCTCAACATAACAATTGACATAGCTCAACAATTGGCCTATATCGCAACCTAGCAATAATTGACCGTTATAATTTCTTCACTGGTCTCCTTGTTCTAGAAACTTCAAGTACCGTTATTAGCTCTTTGCTCTAAAATCTTTCTGTAGTGTTGTCCAACTGTGTCGTTTTAAATGCTTGCCATTAACTGTAATTAAATGTAATCTTTCAACTGGGTGCTAGATGACTTAATCATATTTATTGAATGCTCCCACTATATATGGCTAGGATGAGAGGGCATGAGGTTGATGATCCACCATTTGTGTCTCCCAAGATGCCAATTTGAAGGCTAGAATTAATTCCATCCCATTAAGGTTACGTTGGATAGCTGTGATCTACTTTTGTCTTTTCGGTTTAACTTTCATTTCTTGTTTTCCTTTGATCTTTTTATGATTGTTACCCTTTGCTTCTATATATATCTCTCTTTACACTGCTCTGTTGCAATCGAACCTTCTACTTGCATCTCCTTCTGTCTATTCAAATTTTCTACAAACGAAACTCTTTGAATGAACTGAGACATATGGCACTATTCTTCCCTTCTCGCTATTATCTAGCCTACTAGCCGAATCTCTAGTGTTAAAAGAAAGGAATAAATAAATAAACAAAACATTTGAAAACATTTGATACAAATTTTGAGAGCCAAGAACAAAGTTGAATTGGTATTAAAATTGTGTAAATTCATATAAAATTTTTGAACGACGGATACTGATCTAATTGAGCTAAACAGTTGATTTGATAGACTATCAACTGATTTTTATGCCATGCGTTGTCAAACATTTTTTTTAATAGAATTTTCAAAACATGTGTTGGTATCAAATACCTTTGGTGTGTTTAAAATGATACAATTTAAATATATATACATACTGAAGAAGAAAAAAATCACATCCGTTCTTGTGTAAAACCCTCTTCTCATATCTTTCATACACTCATGAAGTGCAAAAATAGAAAAATGTAGTAGGTGGAAGATAACTCAACCTTCTAAAATAAACAGTGCAATTTTTAGCCTATAGCCAAACAAAGACAAATTGAGATTCAAAAAAAAGTATTGTAAGAACAATATTAGAAAATATTTAGAACTAATTTTTTTTCCCCAAAAAAAAAAAGGAAATGGGGGCAATTGCATACTCTATCATGGTCATCTTTACCCCTACCTCCATGTAAATATAAATAACACTACAAAAGATATAAAGTAAGAGGTTCAATCGGTGGCAAATGAAGGAAAGCCCTCCAATGCCCAAGTTGTTGTAGTTTCCATTATAGAATAGGTGGGGGAGAGAGAGAGACCACGGTATTAGAACATAACTTGTTAGTATAATAGTTATGGTCCCCTTGTTCTTCATTTTAGGAAGTGAGAAAGTAGAAGCGGGTAAGAAGAGTGTGGGAGCTTTCTTTCTCCTCAGTTCAGGAACTCATAGGGAGAGGTGTCATATATCATTTATCGCCCCCCAAGCAAATATTTTTGATCCTCCACATACATGTATATTTTTTGAAAACTCTAGCAATTTCAGTGATAAAAAAATCACTTGCTAAAAAATGTTTATAACATGTTGCTGGTGCTCTGAGTGCAAAATGCGAAATTGTAGTGCTGAAAGGATAATAAAATTAAGTTTCTCAGAATTATCATTTACAAAGCAACCTTTAGGGTGTGGTCCGATTTGAGAATTACAAAACAATGATGCAACCTTTTTAGGGTGTGTTCGGACTGGAAATTTGAGGGGGGAAAAGAGAACGATATGAAGAGACAAAGGAAAATTTAACTTCAATAGATTAAAAATATAAAAAAATAGGTTATTTATCAATTAATTAATTTTTAATTTAATTATCTTTAATTTCTCGAAAATCCCATAATTTTTTTCCTTTTCCAATCATAAACCAAGCACGAGTGATTTTTGAATCCCTTTTTCTTGACAAATCCTTAAATCCAACCATAGTCTTCGGTAAAAAAAGTTTCAGAGATAGCAATTGAAGATAAAGCAAATGCTTTCTGAGAATGGAGCAAAGGAATGGAAAATGTGAAAATGGTAAGCAACAACAGTGTAGAATAAAAAGGTTTTGAGATAAGGAATGATTGTTTTGACTCTTTTGAGACAAATCCCAGGGTGAGCGCCAATGGAAAGCAACACAGCAACAAAGGGAACAATTCGGGCACATTCAAATTCAATACACAAGACAAGCTAATTCCACCAATAGAACCCACATATTTCACTTGTGTCAACCAGTTTTTTCACCAAACAACACAAATTTAGCAGCAAAATCCACCATGCAGATTCGAGCAATCAATTCCCATAACTTCATAATCTCTTCAAACTCTTCTTTCTCGCATCCATTTTCTTCTTGTCCGCCTGAACTTTCGCCAAACCAACTTCCTTCTTTTGTGGTGGTGCCGCCACCAACCCACCAATGGTCTCGGTTGTCGAATTCAAGGCCGAGGCTGGCTGGTCCTGACCGCTTCCCACTTTGGTGGCCAACATTGCAGAAGAAGCCAACGGTAACGCCGCACCGGACACCGCATTCTTCTCATCAACATTAAGAACCGAGGTATTTGACTGGCCAATGTTTAAGGCGGTAGTTGATTCTGAAATAGCCCCGGTTTTAAACTTTGGCTTTGGCTTAACAGCATGAATTCCGGTGTAGAGCCTGTAAAACACAAAACCATAATTTATCAGTATAGGAACATGGAAGGCCGACATGGGGCTTGTTTGGCAGCAAAATTTTTGAAACTTGTGCGTTTGGTAAATATTTGATAAGTTCAGCAATTTTTAAGAATTTTTAACAACTTTTGGTTGTTTGGTAGAAATTTTTAGGAACTTCTAGTAATTTCTAGTTATTTGGTAAAAAGTAGGATAAATTTTTGACAAATTTCGGTGATGTAGGGAAAAGTCAGCATTTTTTCTTTCTTATTCTTTTTTTTTTTTTTTTTGCCAAACAGATGCACGTGGCTGAGTTCAGTTTGCATACGCACTGAACCAATATAATCAGTTCCCAAAATTTTAACCCAGACCCAAACCATTAACCTGAAAGGATCGAACTGCTTCAATTTGGGTCTAAACAGCTATTCAATGAAATATAAAATTCAATATTTAAATATATATTTTAACAAAGTCACCCCAATTGCCCACTCAGAATTTGGACCCGTTTACTTGAATACACAGAAGAGTTTGCCCAACAATTGTCTGGACAGCCAGCGTGAAAATTTTTTAGAGAAGGTGAAAACTTGAAACGAGGTTCCCCAACAATGTGGGGCAATTTGCAAAATCCATCAATCAGTGCATTAGTGCATGGCATCCTGGCGCTAAGCAACTGGATATTAACCAAAGCTCTCCGATAACATCGGCATTGTTGTATTTTTTATGGTGTAATATGTTTAGGTCTCAGTTCCAACTGAAGAACTGATAGTTTCAGATCTAGAAAAAGCAGACTCAACACCAAACTAGCAAAGCACAGAACTGAACCAAAGTGGCTGGTTCTGGTTTGGTATTTTCAGGTTAACCGGGTTTTTGTGTACCCTTAATACAGATGTATAGGCAACAACATCTGCCAAGGTAATTTTCTTTCAAGCTCTGAAACATCGCCACGAGGCAACCCCAGCTTTAAAGGGTACCAGAAAAGTTTCCAGGAAGTTGTCACAGCAACTTAAATTAAACCACACAATAAAACAAAGCCAATGTTAACATGCTGGGTCAAATAATGGTTTCTCAGGTGGGTGTTCAAACCACAGTGTATTTGCCAAAACTCTCCAGCAGCGTAAAATAATCAAAACTCAGGCATATGTATTCCTACCTCAGTGAATCAGCAGTCAGGGATTACGAAAAAAAGGCCACAGGAGACAACTAATGTATAAATTAGAAGAACATGAACTTTGGCAAACAGAAACAGAGCAATCCAATACATACGCACAAACAAACACACACATATGCAGCTCAAAAGCTAATGACACTACAAGAAAATTGACGCTAACCTAGGTTGCCTGATCACAAGTCACTCAATGGCTGCTAACCAAGGCTTAAATGCTCTATGCCAAATTCGTAACAAGTTAATAGAAATCTATTTTTTAATTATTTTCTATGGTAGTTGATAAGAGAAAGGTCTCACAACTCGTAAGTACAGGAAGCAGAGCTGGTGTAGGAAACATGCTAGCAGATAGAAAACCAAAACATGGCAAATGACATTGGTCAATCAAACAACTCAATTGTTTGATTATATGCTTACAAAGGTTACTTATATAACATCCCACTATGTGTTTAGATAACCCAATTCCAGAAAGTCAGTCCCAATACCTCTGGGGATCATCCATGGAAGTCTAGCATTTTTCAGCATCATAATGTTCCCCAAAATGTGGAGAATGTTAGAGCCACACCATCAAAAACTAATTTAACTATCCATTGCCACCACCTGTAAGAGATAGTCATCTTAAGTATAGGAAGTATATCCAATGTAGGAACCATGATAGCAACATGAAAACCCAAACCATAGCAGAAGGCTTCAAGGTTTTGACTCCATGCAATTTAGGAATAGCTACTCTAAGTAACATCCCAACTTGTGTGGTGGTTTCAAATAATTCCAACTCAATAATGAGGTCAGTCTCAACACCTCTGAGATCACTGATGGTAATCATAGTTTTCAGCAAAATAATGCCCCCCCGTAGTGAAGCAAATGGCCCTATGCCACATATAAATAAATAAATAATGAAGCTGGCAGGGGCAGTATGGCAAATACCACGTGTTCTTGTTCACCAATGATGGAAAAAAAAAACCATTTAAAAGGATAAAATAATGAAGGCCAAATTCAGGAAATATGGTACCAAAACAAGGGCCAAACATGGCAAATGACCTTGGTTAATCAAATAATTCAAGTGTTTTCACTCTATGAAGCACCAGCAGACGTGGACACATCAAGACATAGAAATGCCAAAACAGAAGTTTCAATGAATGTCCAAAAGGACACTGCATAGACATGTCAAATGAAAATTTTATATTTTTATATATACACATGAACAAATGGTTATTTATTCAACTTTATATTATTAATAAATTAATCTTCCATACATACCAATTTTAGAAAATTCTATTCATGAACAGATTCAAAGTCTGGATTTAAAATTCCTAAAATTAAAAAGAAGACAAAGTATTAATAGATAATAAACACGTGTTGCTTTTATCTTATTCTATATATAATTGCATGGTTTTTATTCAAAATTATGATATGTTTCAACTGTACCCACGTGATGAACAGACGTCACCTAAGTGCCCAAACCTCAAAATAATGTTTAGTTTAAAAAAAAAAAAGGGAAGAAGAAGAAGAAGAAGAAGATATTTAGGCAATATTTCTACATGTATTGGGGTAGTGTTATCCTATGAGTCTCCATGTCCAAAACCGGACATCATGAGTATGGCAACGTCCTAGACGTGCCCGTAGTCCATAGGTTTCATGCGAGTAGTGTTCTAGAAATAGCTATGGATATAATGCCCACATATTTAGGCAAATGATAGCAAACCCAACTCCTCCCACCAAAAAAAAAAAAAAAAAAAAAAAAAAAGAACAGAAAAAGAAAAAGAAGCATATGTAATCAAGAACATAAAATGAAAAATGGCTAACCTTGCATGCCTGGCATATTCATCATAATTTTCAAGTAACATTTTTCCAGCCTGTTCATTCAAAGCTGATTCTGGAAATGGTTCTATCAATAGACACCTGACTACCTGTGATAGATAAATACTGAATTTTAATCACAAGACAATTGGACTATAGTACAAAAACCACATGGTGTTTTGATGAATGCAAAACTCTCAAAAGGATTAATGGTTTTAACAAGGGGCTAGTCACTGCATTAAAGTGAAACAAAACTGGAACTCTTACAATTAGAACATGCCGTAAGCCAAGACTCGGATTCCAATCCTTTTTCAATGTGTTCACACAAATCTCACCATTCGTTGCAATGTTTGGATGGAAAATCTTAGTAAGAAAGTAGCCTGCAAAAGAATTCCCAAAGAATTCAACATTTGGTAATGGATATATAGTTGCTGAATGATATGTTCTTGAAAAGACAAAATCTAAAAATTGCTAACCACAAACAGTAAGCAACAGCCAAAAAAAAAAAAAACTATCACCACGATTGTCTAAAGCTTCTATAAATCCTTCTAAATTTTTGATTACACCAGGTCCAAAACATGTTAAAAACATTCTTGATGGTAAGTGAATAGTATCCAAAGCATATAAGCAACTCTACCACCAACATACACTAGAAAAGGTGACAATGATGTCATTCTCCCAATAGACAGAATTAGAGAAAAGCCGGGGGGGGGGGGGGACATTTGCAAAAGTGACATATAAATCCACACAATAAAATTAGTCACGACATTATCGCCAAATCTAAAGGAAAAGATTACCACCAAATCCAAAGAAGAAGAAATCAAAGAATCTAGATGTAAGTAGTGAAGCATGAAATATAGAAAGGCCACTGGCCACCAAAAACAAAAAGAAGGCAAAAAATGGAAGAGAGAAGGAAAAATAGGAAGATTGTGGTGTAAGGAAGAAAAGAGAGAGAATGAATGGTAAAATATCATGATACATGACCAAAGAACATATCACAATGGACAGCCCATCAACATATTGGATATAATCTTTTTGTAAGTTCACCAGAGGTGAGATAACTGTCTAAGCCTTCTGTTGAAAAGTGTAACCTTAAAGTATAAGCCTCGGCAACCTACCTTTGGGAGGAGACTGAGGAAAGTCACGAGATAGTATCAACTTCATGCGGAAAACACCATTCTCATAGGGAGTTCCAGCTGCAAGGTCCGTATTTGTTCAGTCTAAATACATAGCATCATTAGTGACCAGATACTGTTGCAGTGAAACTCACCTGGGCCTTCAATATCAGCATATATAGTTGAAAAATCATCTTCATTAACGCCTACTTTAATGCCCTCGGGAGGAGTTTCATCTAGATTCTTCAACTCCTTTGCAAGTTGCTTTATCACATTTGGTGGAAGATTTTCATTGGTAGCCTACAACCATAATTCAGTAAATGTAAGAATATTCTTTAATGATCAAGTAATTGACTATGCAAAGCAAATCCCAAGGGTAGATCAAGTGGCTTGTGAGCTAAGGCTAAGCTCTAGGGGCACGAGGTCTCAGGTACAATCTACCATTTACTCCTTGAGGGCCAACCCAGGGGTGAATCCCTACTTTACCCCACTATGCAGGTGGGGGTGTTGCAGGCCTCCAGGGTTTTCAATTAAAAAAAGTGAAGGCTCTAACATGTGATGATTCCTTGGGTTATCAAAAAATAAAGAAAATAACTCTGCAAAACACAATTTATATCCTTTCAAATTGGCAAAGAGCTCAACATTCTATGTACTGGAAAGTGCTAAGCTAGATGCATATGCATAGATTCAAGAGTTTAGAACAGGATGCAAAAGACGTCTAACACATACTCGAGACCTATGTCACAATCCAATTTTGAAAAAAAAAACTTCCCAATCAACCATTACACATTTAACCACTTTAAAATGCAATAAATAATTTAAACAGAAGTTTTATCCAGATCATTCAAGTTTAGACCTTCCGTTGCTTGTGCAAAAATACAGCACAGTCCTGGAAAAATATAAAAAGGAATAATGATCTTCTATTGTTTTGGAGAAATGCAGCAACACTCTGAGTCAAGAAGGAAAATTACGTTCCAAATGACAAATAATTACCATAGCCACCCAAATAACTCCACAATTGTCTAAAGACCTCAGTGAGTTAGTTGATATAATATCAGAGTTGCCACTGATGTGCTAAAACTTCTCCAATTATAAGTTTTAGATCAAGATTCTTGAGCCACCACAGAAAAATCCTGCAAGATAATGAATTGGTTTTTCGAAGTTAAAGACCCAATAAAGAGCATCAGCAAAGTTTTAAGTATATCCACTCTTTTTCCACATAGTAATCAACAGCAGTGCATATTCAGTATAGTAGATAATGTGTACATATAGTAAACCAAAAATGTTTGTGAATGTTGAGGTTAGTTCAAGACTGAAATTAAAAAAAAAAAAAAAAAAAAGGGGGCCAAAATTCAAGCTAGTCTAAGCATGTAAGGAGGTGTGGAAAATTTGGAACCCAATTCAAAAAGGCTAAAGCATTAACCAGAATAGACAACCATTTTTGCGGATGTCGAATGGATCATGTGCATGGTCACCCAAGTCCTAAATTCGATATTACACCAATGAAATAATGAGAAGCATGATTAATGAAAAAACTCTGTATTAAAGAATATGTTAGAAAAAAATAGAAGCAATCATTAAACCGGGGAGAGATTTTGGAAATTAAAACAACCAAAGAAGAACATTGAATTCATCATCTGAGGATGTTAAATAAGTCCATGTCACCCAAAATTTTGAATTCCATCAGCACAGATTTCATTTAAACTACCATACTACTCTACATTAACAAGCCTTACACCCTTGAAGAAATCAGTAGTATAGCAAAAAAGTGTCTGGAATTCGTACAGAAGCAAATCAAACAACTAGGAGGAACCTTTTAGAAAATTATAACTCCCAAATACATAGGAACCCAAAGAGTTGAATTCCATCAGCACGGATTTCATGTAAACATCAACAAGCCTTACACCCTTGAAGAAATCAGTAGTATAGCAAAAAATTATCTACAGTTCATACAGGAGCAAATAACGCAACTAGGAACCTTATAGGAAATCAGAACTCCTAAATACACACAGAAAATTAATTTGCTAATCACATCTGTTAGATGTCAAAACATATTACAGCAAAAAATTTAACAAGATCCTTGCACCAAGGAACCCCATTACAAAGGAGAAGCGGTCCAGTCTAATTGATATCTAATATCAAAGGTGCATGATAGTTATAATGTAAACAGAAAGTTCTCTAATATGGATAAAAAATAATGGTAAAACAGCAGTGTCCTGTGATAGTGAATTCCAATACATGCCCCCACTGCACCTCAACTGCTGAGAATGAAAGCTCACCCCCTTCTCCTATATGGCAATCCATATGAACAAATACATATATCTCAATCCATACAAACAAATAAATATGAACAAGCACTAGAGAACCAAAAGCAAAATCAGCTTGAAACTGAAGAGAAATGAAAAGGAAAAAAAAAAAAAATCAAAACTCTTAAATGACAACTTCAAGGAACCAAGTCTCGATTTATAAGGCCACACATAAACATTAAAAAGGCATTAGTTTTGATACCTGATCTAACAAGTATCCTAGCATGTTAAAGAACATCATATTTCAGGCACAGGCAAGTTAAAAAGGGACAACGGAGCAAGAATTAACATGTTAATCACTCTTCAACTAAAACCCTAAAAGAAACCTACAAGAGAAGACCTTGGAAAGCTGCAACCTTAGCCAACAAAGCAAAGCACCTAACCAAAATGGGCATCTAAAACAATAGTCCACCTTGTTGTTTCATACACAACTCAAATATCAAACAAACACGCTTTTCCCACAGGATAATAAATTATAATAATATAATAATAAATCACGCGTGTACATATAATATAAAAAAGAGAGGGCTTTCCAGATCAAAGAGGAGAGAACAAATAAAAAACGTAATGCGGCGTAAAAGACCCAGTAAGAATCACCATTCCCATTCCAAGAAGAAAGATCGCATGTTTTTTTCTTTTTTAATCTATACATGTGTATTTTACACCACAGACAAAGCAATCATCCTCTAACAAACATCACAAAGGCAACAATCAACCAGTAAGAAAAGGGGTGCAAGAAGATCAGAAACCCCAGAGAGCGAGAGAATATTCAAACTCAAAACCTGAGCCAAGGAACCCCGAAAAGAGGGGGATTACAACCAAGCAGAACAACGGAAACCCAGATTGAGAGAGAAACAAATCACCTTCTCTAGAGAGAGAGAGAGAGAGAGGGAGAGAGAGAGAGAACGCAGTGGCAGTGGGTTAAGAGAGGGGGGGGTAGCGGAAATACCAGAGAGGGAACTCGATCTCTCCTTGAAATGATTGAGCAACTGATTTAGGGGACGAATTAAAAAAACCAGAAAAACATCCCTTGAAAATGTAGAGAGAGAGAGAGAGAACCGATCAAAGAAAAAAATGTAGAGAGAGAGAGAGTACAAGGCAAGGCGTGTCCTTTATTTTGAAATCGTGACATGTTTGTTACCGTTTTTTAATTTCTTCAATTAATTATATATTTTTTAAAATAATTACCGTTATATCTTCCAAACAATTATTTTTTTTGAATACTGTGAACATGTAAAGAGAAAAATAGGAAACTAAGGTTTAATTTATAAAGACAAAAATTGTTTTTTTTCTTTTAGTTGATTAGCGAATTATTAAAAGGTAATTTTTTATTTGAAGCGAGAAAAAAATTAATTTTTTATTTTGTTATTAATTTGATATTTTTATCTTTATGATTTAAAAAATAAAAAAATAAATTTGATTATTTCAAAAAAAATTAAAAAAATTGAGGAATCAAAAATTACAAAACTTCTCAAACGAAATCTAACAACGAACCAAAAAAATGATACATAAAAGGATAAAAGAGAAAGAAAAAGGAATAAATAAATAACTAAGACTAAGACTGAATGTTTATTTATTTTTATAAAAGAATGTAACTTATTTTTAATATTATCATAAAATAAATTACATCTATCTTTTCTCAACAACAAATGAATAATTACACTTATATCACTTATATCTCGTAATATTTTAAAAATACATTTACTCTCTTTTTTAAAATGTTGTTAACATTAATTTCTCCAATTAAATCAATCGTTAAATTTGATAGAAAACATGTAAAGAATTAAAATTTTAAGGTTTTCCTACTTAACCTCTCTTTCACATCTTTATCATTTTTTTTATATGAATTCTAAAAAATAAGCAAAAAAAATATGTAAAAATAAAAATAAATTGAGAATTATTGTAAGAAAAAATGATAAAAATGTGAAAAAAGAGAAGCAAAATAGAAAAAAAAAATTAAAATTTTATTTATTTTGACAGTTTTCTATTAGTTACTGAGTGATTTAAAAAAATGAAATCAATACTAACAATATTTCAAAGTAAAAGAGTAATATAATTTTCAAATGTTAAGAGGGATAAGTGTAATTAATTAAATATTAAAAATATATGGGTTTAATTTACCTCTATCTATAATATTGGTGTTTTTTATATAATAATTATTATAACTATTCATGCACCGTCGTCACTATTCATGCCATTTACCTAACAAAAATCAGAGCCCACCAAAAATGCCATATATTATATTATCGTAGAATCTATTATAGATTACTGAAAAGTGGGGGCATACTTTATGTGTGGAGAAGTTAATAAATAATTTTTATTTCTTCACATCTTCTTTATTATATTTTCATAATTTAAGAATCAAATAAAATAAAAATTTTGAAACGAAAAAAAAAAAGCATAACTTCAATTTAAAAAACTATCATGATGTAACATAGGACCCAAATGAGAAAAAAGAGATTAAAAGAAATATCAAATTTTCGTGTTTTAAATATTTGATAAAACATTAAAAAGTCGGTAATTTTACTAAGTTGGCATGTTTGAAAACAAAAATTTTTACTAAGTTGACGAGAAATATTATGATTATTTCATTTAATTCAACTCAAAAATAACTAAAATTTTTACTAAACATCTAAAAGTTACTAAAAGTTATTAAAATTTTCTATTTTTTTACCAAACATTAAAAAAAATTTACCTACTAACTTTTGTAAAAAAATTACCAAAAGTTACAAACAAAATTTCTTTCAAACCATATTTTAAAGATACTTTCACATTTTCTAGATGGTGGTGGAGTCTTGAGGACACACATTATTAATTATTTTATTTATTATTTAATTCAGTTTTAAATTATTGATTTTTAAATAAAATTGTTTAAATTTTTTTTCAGCATTAAAGTCATTTTTATCAAATTCTGTAATTTCTTGGTAATTAATTAATAACATTTAGATAATTTTAATTAAAAGATGAAAAATGAGAATACCATTAGCAATTCATTTGTAATATATTAATAGCAAATGTCACCTATTAAAAAAATGACTTTTAAGTGCGTCAGATTAAAAAAAAAAAAAAAGTCACCTAAAGACATCAAAATTAAAGTGAGCCCATTTGCAACACATTTTGTTTTTTCACCAATTGTAATTACATGATTGACCTTCTTTCTTTCCGTCATATATTTTGTATAATTGTAATACCATAAATAGCTTTATGCAAATATTCAATTCAAGGTGTAATTATAATGCTATAAAAACCTTAAATTTAATAAAAAATAATTTTGAAAATATATAGAGAATACAACTTACCGAAATATTTATCTTTTCTAAATTTTTTGATAAGCAAATAAACAATTATAGCATAAATCTTTTTTAAAAAAATCCACTTGTAGCATGTGAGTAACTTTATTAAGATAAAAATTTATAATTCTAAATTTTTTAAAGAAAACATATTTACTATTATAAAAAATTTTAAATTAAGTTTGATAAATCTAACTTCTTGCTTAAAAGTTAATTTTTCTTTTTGTGGTTTTTTCGGTAAATAGTTTTCCTCTTGTTTGGTTGTTCTTTTTTTTTTTTTCTTTCTTTTTTCATGTATGTGATTGGTGAGAAAATAAAAAAACCAATATGTCTATTTTCAATTTAGAATTTGCAATAAAAGTCAATAAGGACAAGAACAATTAAAAATTTAAGTATAAAATTAAAGTAAATTTAATCTGTATTTATATTTTTAATGATCACATAAAAATAGATGTTATTTTAATTTTTGAACTTAATTAAATAAAAATAAAAAAATAATTTATTTTATTTTATTTTCTTTAAAAACTTTTAGCATTTCTTTTCCATTTTGACATTTATTTTTTTTCTTTCTTTTCTTTTTTACAAATCTTTTATGATTTATTTATTTATAGTTTTACCATCATATAAAAATTGATTTTATTTTATTTTTCAACTTAATTAAATAAAATAATTTATTTCATTTTATTTTCTTTATAAACATTTGTCATTTCTTTTTCATTTTGACATTTATTCTTTTTTTCTGCTTCTTTTTTTCTTAACAAATCTTTCATGATTTATTTATTTCAATATTTACCACGCTTATATTCTTTCTTATATTTTATTTCATTGCATTATATTTCAAATATGAAACTAACTTATGAGAAGTGAAAGGTTTGTATAAAACTCAACTAAATCACTTGAGGGTGATGACAAAAGTTTAAATAACATAGAATTTTAAAGAAAAAGAAATTGAAGAAATTTTTTAGTTGATTAAGTTATAAAATAAAATAATATAAAATATATTTCTATATGATTCGTTAAAATATAAATATAAATAATTTTATTTTTAAGTCTTTAAAAAATTGTTTTTCCATTCTGTTTGTCGTGGTCAGATATGTGCACAGGTACGGCATAGGTTGTGAGCCTCAATTGCAGATATAGTACATCTGTGATCGTCATTTTATGAAAATTGGTGTTGATTTTTTAAATAGGACCATCATATAAAGACTTAAAGTCACCACTCGACACTTAGGAGAAAGGTGTGCTGATAAACCCGAGTTTTGAATCTAATTTAAAACATATCTCATCAAGTTTCAAGTGAATCATTGTTAACGTGTGCAACTGTAGTGTTATGTCTACCTATCTAGTAGTAATGTTCTATGGGGTTTCTATGTTGGTTTATATACTAAATGCAACCTAGATACTAAGCGTGTGCTTGGATGTCAAAATGTCATGGATTTTGAGGTGCTTTTAAAGTATGCGTCGTAAGGTATTCATACAAACAATGCTTGAGAGTTTTTATGTGATGGATTTTGAAGTGTTTAATAAACCCTTGAAAATACCCCAAAACCAATGAGTTGGTGTTTTCTTCTTATTTTTCAAACACCCCGATTTGGGGGATTTTAATGATTTTATAAAATCTTTGACAGTAATACCCTCATTAAAATATTAAAATCTAGACAAAATCTTTGTTAATAAAACTCCATTAATAAAACATATTTCATACTAATTTAATTTAGTAAATAAATTTAATTAATTATTTTATTTTTTAATTAGTAAATTAATTAGTTTATTTATTTTAATTATATTTTTATTAAAAATAACTTAATTCAATAAATAAACTATGTTAATTAATTTAATTATATTATTTACTAAGAGTAATTTATAATAATTTAATCTTAAGGAATTTATAATAATTTTAATTTTAAGGAAATAATTAATTATTAAAAGTAATTTATATTTAATAAAATATTTGAATTTAATTTAATATGATGCAATAAAAATAGACAAACTGCTAAAATTGACAAAATATTTATAACATAAAAAAACGAAAGTGAAAGTAATTTTTTGGTTTATTTTTTTCTGTTTAAGTTTTCATTTTTTGGAAATAAAAAAATAAAAATAGGTTTAACAAATATATTTCTTTGACCCATTTTCAAAATTCTATAAACATTAAAAAAAAAAAACAATAACCATAAAGGTTATCGAACAAAGCTGCATATTCCTAACTTCACATTACAGTAATTTGGACGTCATATATATTAGATAGTCTAGAATTTAGATATGACATATTTAGAATAGTATTTTTGGATGTAATTTTTAGATTTTTTTTTTTTTTT
>QLOD02153979.1:0-12748 GCA_003260245.2 Sideroxylon spinosum
ATGATGTAATAATTTTCCAGGGCATTCATCTTATTACACGCTTTCCATAAACATATTATAATAAGAAAACAGAGTTATGCAGCAAAAATTATGTCCGATGTAAAATTTAACGATCGTGCGGGCATAACGATGCTCTTTGGTCTCCACTTAGTCTTATGCTATGCTATTTGTATCGTCGAACGATGTAATAATTCTCCAGGGCCTTCGTCTCATTACAAGCTTTCTAGTAACATATTATAATAAGAAGACGGAGTTACGTAGGAAAAGTTATGGCCGATTTAAGATTTTTGACGACCGTACGGGGATAATGATGACCCTAGGTCTCCATGTAGTCTTCTGCTTTGCTGTTTACATAACTCAATGACGTAACAATTTTCTAGGGCCTTCGTCTCATTACAAGCTTTCTAGAAACATATTATAATGTGGTAACAGAGTTACGTAACGAAAAGTATGGCCGATTTAAGATTTTAACGACAATAATGATGACCCTAGGTCTCCATGTAGTCTTCTACCATGCTGCATCACCCAATGATGTAATAATTTTCTTGGGCATTCGTCTCGTTACAAACTTTCCAGAATCATATTATAATAAGAAAATGGAGTTAAGTAGCAAAACGTTTGCCCGATTTAAGATTTTGATGACCGTGCAGCCATAATGGCGACCCCAGGTCTCCAAGTAGTCTTCCTCTATAATATTTGCATCCCTAATGATGTAATAATTTTCCAAGGCATTCATCTTATTACAAGCTTTCCGTAAACATATTACGTCAAAAAACAGAGTTACGCAGCAAAAGTTACGTCCGATTTAAAATTTAACGACCGCGCGGGCATAACGATGCCCTTGGGTATCCACTTAGTCTTACGCTATACTATCTATATCATCGAATGACGTAGTAGATCTCCAAGAGCTTCATCCTATTACAGGCTTTCTAGAAACATATTCTAATTAGAAAATGGAGTTACGTAGCAAAAGTTATGGCCAATTTAAGATTTAACGACTGTGCGGGGATAATGATGACCCTAGGTCTCTATGTAGTCTTCTGCTCTGCTGTCTATATTACCTAATGATGTTGACTTTCTAGGCCCTTCATCTTATTACAAGTTTTCCAGAAACATATTATAATAAGCAAAGAGAGTTATGTAGCAAAAATTATGACCGATTTAAGATTCTGACGACCGCGCGGCCCTAACAACGACCACCGGTTTCCAAGTAGTCTTCCACTATGCTGTTTGCATCCCCAAATGATGTAATAATTTTCCAGGACATTCATCATCTTACAAGCCTTCCGTAAACATATTATAATAGGAAAACAGAGTTATGCAGCAAAAGTTACATCAGATTTAAAAATTAACGACCGCGTGGGCATAACGACGCCCTTGGGTCTCCACTTTGTCTTATGTTATACAATCTATATCATCAAATGATGTAATAATTCTCCAAGACCATCTTCTCAATACCGACTTTCAAGAAACATGTTATTAAAAGAAAAACGTTGTAACCTAGAAAAAGTTTAGGCCGATTTAAGATTTGACGACCGTACGGGGATAATTATGACCCTAGGTCTCCATGTAATCTTTTGCTATGCTGTCTACATCATCCAATGATGTAACAATTTTTTAGGGCCTTCGTTGCATTACAAGCCTTCCAGGAACATACTATAATAAGCAAACAGAGTTACGTAGCAAAAATTATGGCCGAATTAAGATTCTAACGACCGCGTGGCCATAACGACGACCACGGGTCTCCAAGTAGTCTACCTCTATGCTGTTTGCATCCCCAAATGATGTAATAATTTTCCAGGGCAGTCGTCTTATTACGTCAGATTTGAAATTTAACGACTGCGCAGGCAAAACGATGCCCTTGGGTCTCCACTTAGTCTTTTGCTGTACAATCTGTATCATCGAACGACGTAATAATTGTCGAAGACTGTCGTCTCAATACAGGCTTTCCAGAAACATATTATTACAAGAAAACGGAGTAACATAGAAAAAGTTAAGGCCGATTTAAGATTTAACGACCGCACGGGGATAACGATGACCCTGAGTCTCGATGTAGTCTTTTGCTATACTGTCTACATCACCCAATGATATAACAACTTCCATAAACATATTCTATAAACATATCCATCTTATTACAAGCTTTCCATAAACATATTCTAATAAAAAACAGAGTTACACAGCAAAGGTTACGTCCGATTTAAAATTTAACGACCGCACGAGCATAACGACACCCTTGGGTCTCCACTTAGTCTTATGCTATGCCATCTGCATCGTCGAACGATGTAATAATTCACCAAGACATTCATCTCATTATAAGCTTTCTAGAAACATATTATAGTAAGAAAATGGAGTTACGTAGCAAAAGTTTTGGCCGATTTAAGATATAACGACCGCGCGGGGTTAATGATGACCCTAGGTCTCCATGTAATCTTTTGCTGTGCTGTCTACATCACCCAATGTTGTAAAAATTTTCTAGGGCCTTCGTCTCATTACAATCTTTCCAGAAACATATTATAATAAGCAAACGGAGTTACGCAGCAAACATTATGGCCCCTTTAAGATTCTAACGACCGCGCGGCCATAACGACAACCCCAGGTCTCCAAGTAGTCTTCCTCAATACTATTTACGTCACCAATGATATAATAATTTTTCAAAGCATTCATCTAATTGCAAACTTTCCATAAACATATTATAATAAAAAAACGGAGCTACGCAGCAAAACTTATGTCCGATTTAAAATTTGATGACCGCGCGGGCATAACAAAGCCCCTAGGTCACCACTTAGTCTTACGCTATACTATCTATATCATCGACCGATGTAATAGTTCTCCTATTGCTTTTTCCTACTACAGGCTTTCTAGAAACATATTATAATTAGAAAACAGAGTTACGTAGCAAAAGTTAAGGCCGATTTAAGATTGAACGACCGCGCAGCGATAATGATGGCCCTAGGTCTCCATGTAGTCTTCTGCTATGCTGTCTACATTACCTAATGATGTAACAATTTTCTAAGGCCTTCGTGTCATTACAAGCTTTCCAGAAATGTATTATAAAAAGCAAACGGAGTTACGTAGCAAAAAGTATAGCCGATTTAAGAGTTTAACGACCGCGCGGCCATAACGACGACCCCAGGTCTCCAAGTACTTTTCCTTTATACTGTTTACATCCCCATTGATGTAATAGTTTTCCAGGGCATTCATCTTATTACAAGATTTTCAGAAATATATTATGATAAAAAAAATAGAGTTACGCAGCAAAATTTACGTTTGATTTAAAATTTAACGACGGCGCGGGCATAATGACGCCCTTAGGTCTCCACTTCGTCTTACGCTATGCTATCTGTATCGTCAAATGATGAAATAATTTTCTAGGACCTTCGTCTCATTAAAATTTTTGTAGGAACATATTATAATAAGAAAACGGAGTTACGTAGCAAAAATTATGGCCAATTTTAGATTTAACGACCGCACACCCAATGACGTAACAATTCTCTAGGGCCTTCGTTTCATTGGCTTCGTTTGGAGCTCTATCAAAAAAAACAAAACTCTATAAATCTTTACAAACACAAATTACGAGATTATGAAATTTAAATTTTTTACTCACTGCACAAAGTACGAGACATTAACTTTTACAAATTTATATAATTTTATACAACTCCAAACACCCCTATTACAACCTTTCTAGAAACATATTATAATAACAACACGAAGTTACGTAGCAAAAAGTATGACCGATTTAAGATTTTAACGATCGTGCGGCCATAACGACGTCGCCAGGTCTCCAAGTAGTCTTCCTCTATACTATTTACATCCCCAACGAAGTAATAATTTTCCAGGGCATTCATCTAATTACATGCTTTCCATAAATATATTATAATAAAAAAACGGAGTTATGCAACAAAAGTTACGTTCGATTTAAAATTTAACGACTGCGCGGGCATAACGATGCCCCTCGGTGTCCATTTATTCTTACGCTATACTATTTATATCATCGAACGTTATAGTGATTCTCCAAGAGCTTTTTCCCATTACAGGCTTTCTAGAAACATATTATAATTAGAAAATGGAGCTACGCACCAAAAGTTATGGCCGATTTAAGATTTAACGACTGCGCGGGGATAATGACGATCCTAGGTCTCCATGTAGTCTTTTACTATGCCGTCTACATCACCCAATGATGTATCAATTTTCTAGGGCCTTCGTCTCGTTACAAGCTTTCCAAAAATATATTATAATAAGTAAACGGGGTTACGTAGCAAATGATATGGATGATTTAAGATTCTAACGACCGCGCGGCCATAACGACGATCACAAGTCTTCAAGTAGTCTTTTGCTATGCTGTTCATATCCCTAAATGATGTAATAATTTTCCAGCGCATTCGTCTTATTAAAAACTTTCCGTAAACATATTATAATAAGAAAATAGACTTATACCCTTGGGTCTCCACTTAGTCTTGTGTTATACAATCTTTATCATCGAACGATGTAATAATTCTCCAAGACCATCATCTCAATACAGGCTTTCCAGAAACATATTATAATAAGAAAACGGAGTAACGTAGAAAATGTTAAGGCCGATTTAAGATTTAACGACCGCGCGAGGATAATGATGACCCTAGGTCACCATGTATTCTTTTCCTATGCTGTCTACATCACCCAACGATGCAACAATTTTCGAGGCCTTCGTCTCATTACAAGCTTTCCAAAAACATATTATAATAAGCAAACGGAAGCATGCAGCAAAAATTATGACCGATTTAAGATTCTATTGACCGCGCGGCCATAACAACGACCACAGCTCTCCAAGTAGTATTTTGCTATCCTGTTTGCATCCCTAAATAATGTTATAATTTTTCAGGGCATTCGTCTTATTATAAGCTTTCCATAAACATATTGTAGTAAGAAAATGGAGTTATGGAGCAAAAGTTACGTCTGATTTAAAATTTAACGACAGCGTGGGCATGGCGACGCCCTTGGGTCTCCACTTAGTCTTATGCTATACAATCTGTTTCACCGAACGATGTAATAATTCTCCAGCTCCTTCGTCTCATTACAAGCTTTCTAGAAACATATTATAATAAGAAAATAGAGTTACGTAGCAAAAGTTATGCTCGATTTAAATTTAATGACCGCCTGGGGATAATGATGACGCTAGGTCTCCATGTAGTCTTCTACTATGCTGTCTACATCACCCAATGATGTAATAATTTTCTAGGGCCTTCGTCTCATTGCAAGCTTTCCAGAAACATATTATAATAAGCAAACGGAGTTACGTAACAAAAAATATGACTGATTTAAGATTCTAACAATTGCGCGGCCAAAACGATGACCAGAGGTCTCCAGGTAGTCTTCCGCTATACTATTTGCATCCCCAAATGATGTAATAATTTTCTAGGGCATTCGTCTTACCACAAGCTTGCCGTAAAAATATTGTACTAAGAAAATGGAGTTACGCAGCAAAGGTTACGTCTGATTTAAAATTTAACGACCGCGTGGTCATAACGACGCCCTTGGGTCTCAACTTAGTCTTATGCTATAGAATCTGCATCATCGAACAATGTAATAATTCTCCAAGGCTATCTCTCAATACAGGCTTTGCAGAAACATATTATAATAAGAAAATGGATTAATGTAGAAAACGTTAAGGCCAATTTAAATTTAACGACCGCGCGGGGATAATGATGACCCTAGGTTTTCATTTGTCTTGTACCATGCTGTCTACATCACCCAATGATTTAACAATTTTTTAGGGCCTTCGTCTCATTACAAGCATTCCAGAAACCTATTATACTAAGCAACTGGAGCGACGTAGCAATAATTATCGCCGATTTAAGATTCTAACGACACCGCGGCCATAACGACGACCACAGGTCTCTAAGTAGTCTTTCGCTATGCTGTTTGCATCCCCAAATGATATAACAATTTTCCAAGGCATTCGTCTTGTTACAAGCTTTCCGTAAATATATTATAACAAAAAAACGGAGCTACGCAGCAAAAGTTACGTGTGATTTAAAATTTAACGACTGCGGGGGCATAACGACGCCCTTGGGTCTCCACTTATCTTATGCCATACAATCTGTATCACCGAACGATGTAATAATTCTCCAAGACTATCGTCTCAATACAGGCTTTCCAAAAACATATTATAATTAGAAAACGGAGTAACGTAGAAAAAGTCTAGGCCGGTTTAAGATTTAACAGCTGCCTGGGGATAATGAGACCCTAGGTCTCCATGTAGTCTTCTGCTATGCTGTCTACATCACCCAATGATGTAACGATTTTCTAGGGCCTTCGTCTCATTACAAGCTTTCTAGAAACATATTATAGTAAGCAAACGGAGTTACGTAGCAAAAAGTATGGCCGATTTAAGATTCTGACGACCGCGCAGCCATAACGGCGACCCCAGGTCTCCAAGTAGTCTTCCTCTGTACTGTTTACCTCCCTAATGATGTAATAATTTTATGGCATTCATCTCATTATAGACTTTCCATAAACATATTATAATAAAAAAATCGAAGTTATGCACCAAAAGTTACGTCCGATTTAAAATTTGATGACTGCGCGGGCATAACAACGCCCTTGGGTCACCACTTAGTCTTACGCTATGCTATTAGTATTGTCGAACGATGTAATAATTCTCTAATACATTCGCCTCATTACAAGATTTCTAGAAACATATAATAATAAAAAAACGAAGTTACGTTGCAAAAGTTATGGCCAATTTAAAATTAAACGACCACGCGGGGTTAATCATTACCCTAGGTCTCCATGTAGTCTTCTGCTATGCTGTCTGCATCACCCAATGATGTAACAATTTTCTAGGGCCTTCGTCTTATTACAAGCTTTCTAGAAACATATTGTAATATGCAAACGGAGTTACGTGGTAAAAAAATATGGCCGATTTTTGATTTTAACGACCGCGCAGGCATAACGATGCCCCTTGGTCTCCACTTAGTCTTACGCTATCCTATCTATATGATAGAATGATGTAGTAGTTCTCCAAGAGCTTCGTCCTATTGCAGGCTTTCTAGAACCATATTATAATTAGAAAACGGAGTTACGTAGCAAAAGTTATAGCCGATGTAAGATTTAACGACCGCACGAGGATAATGATCACCCTAGGTCTCCATGTAGTCTTCTACTATGCTGTCTGCATCACCGAATGATGTAACAATTTTCTAGGGCCTTCATCTCATTACAGACTGTCTAGAAACATATTATAATAAGTAAATGGAGTTCAGTAGCAAAAATTTTGGCCGATTTAAGATTCTAACGACCGCGCAGCCATAACGACAACCACAGGTTTCTAAGTAGTCTTCCGCTATGCTGTTTGCATCCCCAAATGCTGTAATAATTTTACAAAGCACTCGTCTTTTTAAAAACTTTCTGTAAACATATTATAATAAGAAAATGGAGTTACGTAGTAAAAGTTACGTCTGATTTAAAATTTAACGACCGCGAGGGTATAAGGACGCCCTTGGGTCTTCACTTAGTCTTACACTATACAATCTGTGTCATCGACCGATGTAATAATTCTCCCAGACGATCGTCTCAATATAATATTTCTAGAAAGGTATTATAATAAGAAAACAGAGAAACATAGAAAATGTTAAGGCTGATATAAGATTTAACGACAGCGCAGGGATAATGATGACCCTAGCTCTCCACGTAGTCTTCTACTATGCTGTCTACATCACCCAATGATGTAACAATTTTCTAGGGCCTTCGTATCCTTACAAGCTTTTCAGAAACATTATAATAAGCAAACAAGTTACGTAGGAAGAATTATGGCCGATTTAAGATTCTAACGACCGCGCGGCCATAACGACGACCATTGGTCTCCAAGTAGTCATCCGCTATGCTATTTGCATCCCCAAATGATGTAATAATTTTCCAGGGCATTCGCTTAATGCCAGCTTTCCATAAAAATATTATAATAATAAAACAGTGTTACGCAGCA
Source organism: Sideroxylon spinosum (assembly GCA_003260245.2). NCBI lineage: Eukaryota > Viridiplantae > Streptophyta > Magnoliopsida > Ericales > Sapotaceae > Sideroxylon > Sideroxylon spinosum. The sequence continues at coordinate 7,961 of QLOD02153979.1, forward strand.
AAAGTTTTATCTAATTTAAAATTTAACGACCGCGCAGGTATAACAACGCCCTTGAGTCTCCACCTAGCCTTATGCTATACAATCTGTATCATCGAATGATGTAATAATTCTCCAAGAGCATCGTCTCAATACAGGCTTTCCAGAAACATATTATAATAAGAAAACGGAGTAACATAGAAAAAGTTAAGGCCAACGACCCCAGGTCTCCAAGTAGTCTTCCTCTAAACTGTTTACATCCCCGGTGATGTAATAATTTTCCAGGGTATTCATCTTATTACAAGCTTTCCATAAACATATTATAAACAGAGTTACGCAGCTTGAGTTTCATCTGATTTAAAATTTAACGACCGCGAGGGCATAACGATGCCCTTGGGTCTCCACTTAGTCTTATACTATGCTACCTGTATCCTCCAGGACCTTCGTCCCATTACAAGCTTTCCAGAAAACATAGCTACGTAGCAAAAGTTGTGGCCGATTTAATATTTAACGACCGCGCGGGGATAATGTTGAACCTAGGTCTCCATGTACTCTTCTGCTAAGTTGTCTACATCACCCAATGATGTAACATCTTTCAAGGGCCTTCGTTTCATTACAAACTTTTCAGAAACAAGTTATAACAAGCAAATGGAGTTACGTAGCAAAAAGTATGGCCGATTTAAGATTTTAACGACCGCACGGCCATAACGGCGACTCCAGGCCTCCAAGTAGTCTTCCTCTATACTATTTACATCCCCAATGATGTAAAAATTTTCCAGGGCATTCATCTTATTACAAGCTTTCCATAAACATATTAAAAAAAAAAAAACAAAGTTACGAAGCCAAAGTTACGTCCGATTTAAAATTTAACGACCGCGAGGGCATAACGATGCATGTGGGTCTCCACTTAGTCTTACGCTATACTATCCCTATCATCGAATGATGTAATAGTTCTCCAAGGGCTTCGTTCCTATTACAAGATTTCTAGAAACATATTATAATTAGAAAACGGAGTTACATAGCAAGGGTTATGTCCGATTTAAGATTTAACGACCGCACGGGGGTAATGATGACCCTAGGTGTCCATGTAGTCTTCTACTATGCTATCTATATCATCCAACAGTGTAACATTTTTCTAGGGCCTTTGTCTCATTACAAGCTTTCCAGAAAAATATTATAATAAGCAAACGGAGTTACGTAGCAAAAATTATGGGCGATTTAAGATTCTAACGACCGCGCAGCCATAACGACGACGATAGGTCTCCAAGTAGTCTTTCGCTTTGCTGTCGACATCCGCAAATGATGTAATAATTTTTCAGGGCATTCGTCCTATTACAAGCTTTCCGTAAACATACTATCATAAGAAAATGGAGTTACGCGGCAAAAATTACGTCTGATATAAAATTTAACGACCACGGGGGCATAAAGACGCCCTTGGGTCTCCACTTAGTCTTACGCTTTGCTATCTGTATCATAGAACGATGTAATAATGCTCCAACACCATCATCTCAATACAGTCTTTCTAGAAAAATATTATAATACGAAAACGGAGTAACATAGCAAAAGTTATGGCCGATTTAAGATTTAACGGCCGCGTGGGGATATTGATGACCCTAGGTCTCCATGTAGTCTTCTGCTATGCTGTCTACATCAGCCAATGATGTAAAAATTTTCTAGGGCCTTTGTCTCATTACAGACTTTCTAGAATCATTTTATAATAAGAAAACAGAGTTATGTAGGAAAAAGTTTGGCCGATTTAAGATTTTAATGACCGTGCGGCGATAACGATGACCCCAGGTCTCCAAGTAGTCTTCCTCAACACTTTTTACATCCCTGGTGATGTAATAATTTTCTAGGGCATTCATCTTATTACAAGCTTTCCATAAACATATTATAATAAAAAACGGAGTTACGCTACAAAAGTTACGTCCGATTTAAAATTTAACGACCGTGCGGGCATAACGATGCCCCTGGCTCTCCACTTAGTCTTACACTATACTATCTCAATCATCGAACGATGTAGTAGTTCTTCAAGAGGTTCGTCCAAGTACAGGGTTTCTAGAAACATATTATGATTAGAAAATGGAGTTACATAGCAAAAGTTATGGCCGATTTATAATTTAACGACCGAGCGGGGATAATGATGACCCTAGGTCTTCATGTAGCCTTCTACTATACTGTCTACATCACCATATGATGTAATAATTTTCTAGGGCCTTCGTCTCATTATAAGTTTTCAGAAACATATTATAATAAGCAAATAGAGTTACGTAGTAAACATTTTGGTCGATTTAATATTCTAACGACCGCGCGGCCATAACGACGACACCGCTCTCCAAGTAGTCTTCTGCTATACTATTTGCATTGATAAATGATGTAATAAGTTTCAAGGGCATTCGCCTTATTACAAGCTATCCGTAAACATATTATTTAAAAAAATGGAGTTATGCAACAAATGTTAGGTCCGATTTAAAATTGAACCACCGCGTGGGCGTAATGACGCCCTTGGGTCTCTACTTAGTCTTATGCTATACAATCTGTACCATCGGACGATGTAATAATTCTCCAAGACCATCGTCCTAATAACGACGACCACCGGTCTCCAAGTAGTCTTCCTCCATACTGTTTACATCCCCAATAATTTTATAATTTTCTAGGGCATTCATCTTATTACAAGCTTTCCAAAAACATATTATAATAAAAAAACGGAGTTACGCAGCAAAAGCTACGTCCGATTTAAAATTTAACGACTGCGCGGGCATAACGACGCCCTTGGGTCTCCACTTAGTCTTACGCTAGGCTGTCTGTACTGTTGAACGATGTAATAATTCTCCAGGACCTTCGTCTCATTACAAGCTTTCTAGAAACATATTATAATAAGAAAACGGAGTTACGTAGAAAAAGTTATGTCCGATTTCAGATTTAACGACCGCGCGGGGAAAATGATGACTCTATGTCTCCATGTAGTCTTCTGCTATGCTGTCTACATCACCCAATGATGTAAATATTTTCTAGGGCCTTCGGCTCATTACAAGCTTGTCAAAAACATATTCTAATAAGCAAATGGGGTTACGCAGCAAAAAGTATGGCCGGTTTAAGATTTTAACGATTGCGCGGCCATAATGACGATCCTAGGTCTCCAAGTAGTCTTCCTCTATACTGTTTACATCCCCAATGATGTAATAATTTTATCAGGCATTCATCTTATTACAAGCTTTTCCTAAACATATTATAATAAAAAAACGGAGTTACGTAGCAAAAGTTACGTCCGATTTAAAATTTAACGACCGCGCGGGCATAACGATGCCCTTAGGTCTCCACTCAGTCTTACGCTATGTTATTTGTATCATCGAACGATGTAATAATTCTCTAGGATCTTCATCTCAGTACAAGCTTTCTAGAAACATATTATAATAAGAAAACGGAGTTACGTAGAAAAAGTTATGGCCGATTTCGGATTTAACGACCGCGCAGGGAAAATGATGACTCTAGGTCACCATGTGGTCTTCTGCTTTGCTGTCTACATCACCCAATGATGTAAATATTTTCTAGGGCCTTCGTCTCATTACAAGCTTGTCAGAAACATATTATAGTAAGCAACCGGAGTTACGTAGCAAAACGTATGGCCGATTTAAGATTTTAACGACCGCGGCCATAACGACGACCCCAGGTCTCCAAGTAGTCTGCCTCTATACTTTTCACATCCCCAATGATGTAACAATTTTCCAGGGCATTCATGATATTACAAGTTTTCCATAAACATATTATAATAAGAAAACGGTGTTACGCAACAAAAGTTATGTTCGATTTAAAATTTAACGATTGCGCCGGCTTAGTGATGCCCCTGAGTCTCCAATTAGCCTTATGCTATGCTATCTAGATAACCCAATGATGTAACAATTTTCTAGGCCTTCCTCTCATTACAAACTTTTTAGAAACATATTATAATAAGCAAATGGAGTTATGTAGCAAAAAGTATGGCCGATTTAAGATTTTAGCGATCGGCGGCCATTACGACGACCCCGGGTATCCAAGCAGTCTTGCTTTATATCTTTTACATCCCCAATGATGTAATAATTTTCCAGCTTATTACAAGCTTTCCAGAAACGTATTATAATAAGTAAACGGAGTTACGTAGCAAAAATTATGACCGATTTAAGATTCTAATGACTGCGCAGCCATAGCAACGACCACTGGTCTCCAAGTAGTCTTCTGCTTTGCTATTTGCATCCCCAATCGATGTAATAATTTTCCATAGCATTTGACTTATTACAAACTTACCTCAAACATATTATTATAAGAAAACGAAGTTACGCAGCAAAAGTTACGTCTGATTTAAAATTTAACGATCGCGAGGCATAACGTTGCCCTTAGGTCTCCACTTAGTCTTATGCTATACAATCTGTATCATCGAACGATCTAATAATTCTCTAACCCCATCTTCTCAATATAGTCTTTCCAGAAACATATTATAATACGAAAATGCAGCAACATAGAAACAATTAAGGCCGATTTAGGATTTAACGATCGAGCGGGGAAAATGATGACCCGAGGTCTCTATGTAATCTTTTGCTATGCTATCTATTTCACCTAATGATGTAACAATTTTCTAAGGCCTTCCTCTCATTACAGGCTTCCCAGAAACATATTAAAATAAGCAAACGGAGTTACGTAGCAAAAATTATAACCGATTTAAGATTCTAACAACCCTGCGGCCATAACGACGACCACTGGTCCAAATGATGTAATAATTTTCCAGGGCATTTGCCTTATTACAAGCTTTCTGCAAACATCTTATATTGAAAAAATGAA
>QLOD02154037.1:0-14551 GCA_003260245.2 Sideroxylon spinosum
ATTAAAATGTTATTCATTTGAAAATTGAGTTGATGTTTGTGGGTATCATCACTGCAAGCCCTCACGAGACTACACTCATCTACTAGGGGGAACCTAGGGGTTGAAAAGGCTTACTATACGAGCTAAGTCTAGTCGTGACTTCCTACGAAAGTGGATTTGTTTTTTTAAATTTCTGTTGATCTTCAATAAAAATCTCTCTTACATGCTCTACTTGAGGCATTACTAGGGACTAGTAATGTTGAAGTTAGGGGGTGTGTGATTGGACTTAAATTATTACATATTTTTCTATGTAATCACACATTTTTATAGCATATGAATGATGTAAATTTGTGTTTTATGCAGAACTTGTCCTCATTACTCCAATTTGGACTATGTGTTGATTTTATGCACAAATGAAAGCAATTTGAGCTGCATTGAAAGACAAAAAGAAATGATGAATACAACAAAGAGCATACAGCAGTTGATCAATTCCAGTTGATCCAAAATCGTCATTCTGGGAGTTCTGGAAGAAGCAAATTGCATTCAAATATGAAGATAGCTCATTTGAATGCTCTGGAAGAGTAAATAAAAATTCTGAAGAGAAATGCATATTTGAATACAGTTCAAAACATTCGAATGAGTAGGTCTTTCTCAGAAACGTCTGCCAGGTGTTCTCAACTGACCATGTGACGAGATTTCTTCTGAAATAAAAAAAGGGTAAAGTTGTCATTGGGGAGGTGATTTACGGTAACAGAAAGAAGAATCTTCGGGATGGAGAGATGGAGGACGTGGAGCGGAAAATCCGGGATACACACATGGACCCGAGGGAAGGCTGATGATTATGCAGCTGAAGAGAGAGCATAAAGGAATGATTAGAACTAGTTTTGGTGGAGAGAGAGAATTCAGTAGAGAGAGTAGTTCTGGTTTTTCATTCTATTTTTCAGTAGAGACTTGGTTTTTCATTCCGTTTTTCAACTTAGAGTTTTAGTTTTCGATTTCATCTTTTTGCAAGTATTGTAATCGGATTTGAGTTGTAAGTAATTTTAATTTCAGATTTTAATTTCAGAATTTCATGTTCTGCAATTCATTCTTCATTTCTGTTCTGATTTTACTAAGTATAAGCGGCTGAAATCTTCTTGGGCCAAGGCAAGGACGGTCTCATTTTTGATGAATCTCAATATGCTGCACTTCATGTATGTAATCTGAGTTCTTCAATTGCCAATGAAATTTGTTTCCGATTGCTTTAGGAATCATTGATTCAAGGTCCGATTAATAATGGTTTGTACATTTTATCGAGTAGTTCATATGAATTGCTTAACTTGGAACTCTCATGGCAAATCTGCATGTGGGTTGCTAGACTTAGAATTTATATTATCCTAAAGATAGATCATGCACATCAATTGTTTGATCAATGGCTTGTTTCAATTGAACTTCGTTTTCTTCCAAAAATCGGAACAAGTTGAGTTGGTGATTCTCAAACTCTAGGCATCTGAGATGATTCGGATTGGAACTAGACTTGTCTTGCCCAACTTTTTAATATCAAATTTTAGTCAAATTTAACTCATATTTCCAAAGCCATCAAGATTACCAAATCAGATTTTCATTTTGTTTTCAATTTATGTGAGTCATGTTTGGCCAATTTAAGTCATTAGAATCAATCACTTATTTGCTCCTTAGGTCCCTGTGGAAATTGACCTAGTATTCACCAGTATTTTTGTATTACAATCACACTTTGCACTTGGATGAAATTTGTCTAAATTTTCCTCACTCGAATCACTTAATCAGAATCCATATTTGTGAGTGAGATAATTTAGCAAGAACAAGCAATTGGCTCAATCAAAACATTTTCTCATTTTTTTAAGCTCTCAAAGAAACAAAGATGCAATTTTTTTTTATATCAAGATAAAGGCATCATTCAATATAACACCTCAACGACCACCAATTCTTTTTTATTATTTTTTTTTAAAAAGTTAAAATAAGAAAAAAAAAATTCTCTATCTTCCCCCCAACTAAAACATAGCATTATCCTCAATGCTTTTACATTTAAGGAATAAAGAAATGGAATATGGGAAATCATACCTGAATGTAGCGGGGAGAAATATAGGAATACACCAAAACACTAAAAGAAAGACAAAAATATAAAAGGAAAAAAATAAAAAAAATGGAAAAAAATGTACAAGAAATGACACCCAAAGTTATTCAAATAGGGGCGGGTCTGTCAAATTCACTGATTCAATTTCAGCCAATAAATTTTCAGAATAAGGCTTAAGACGGTGGCCATTCACCTTAAGAACATCATCATTTTGTGGATTTTCAATCTAAATTGCCCCAAAATTAGAAATAGACCTAATAATGTAAGGTCCGATCCACTTGGACTTTAACTTGCTTGGGAACAGATGAAGACGAGAATTGTATAACAAACCTTCTAACCCAAGTGAATTGACTTCCTACGAATGTGCTTGTCATGCATTTTTTTCATTTTGTCCTTAGCAATTCTTGCAATTTCAAAAGCATCATTCCTTAGCTCCTCCGACTCATTCATATGGTGCTTATGATGATTGGCCACATCTTCAGAATTCTCATTAAATTGGTGAATGGCCTAGTATGGACGGTGCTCAATTTCAACAGGCAAATGGCACGGCTTTTCATAGACAAGCTTATAGGGAGATATGCCCAAAGTAGTTTTATAGGCCATTTGATAGGCCTACAAGGCATCACTTAGACTGTTAGCCCAATTCTTGGGAGAAGGGTTTACCGTCTTTTCCAAAATGGTCTTTACCTTCCTATTTGCCAATTCAACTTGACCACTAGTTTGTGGATGGTATGTAGTAGCTACTTTGTGCACAATCCTAAACCGTTTCAGTAAAATACCCACAGACTTATTAGAAAAATGTTTTCTCTTATTGCTAATGATAGCCCTAGGCATTCCAAAGCGGAAAAAGATGTGTTCCTTTAAGAATTTGACTACAACTCGATGATCTTTAGTTCGAGAGGCAATGGCCTCCACCCATTTAGACACGTAGTCAATGGCTACAAGAATGAACCAAATTAAGTTGGAAAGGGACCCACAAAATCAATACCCCAACAATCAAAATTTTCAAGCACTAAAATAGAATTTAGGGGCATTATGTTCCTTATAGTTAAGGTCCCTAACTTTTGACATCTATCACAAGTAATGCAAAATGAGGGTACTAAACATGGTTGGCCAATAAAATCTGCTTTGCAAAATTTTAACAGTTGTTTTCTTTGCAAAAAAGTGACCTCCACATGTTAGACTGTGACAGAATGTAAGCACATTATCAATTTCATCATCTGGAACACAACGCCTTACAATTTGGTCTGAACAATATTTAAATAAGTAAAGGGTCATCCCAGAAAAAGAAAAGTATATTGCACAAGAATTTTTGCTGGTCCAATTTAGACCATTCAGAAGGTATTTGCCCAGTAGCAAGGGAATTTGCAATGTCTGCAAACTATGGTGAGGTAATAGTGGACAGATTAAAAAGATGCTCATCAGGGAAAGTCTTATTTACAACAAGGTCTATATAGACCAGGTGTTGTTTAGAAAGTCCAGACAAATGATCAGCTACAATAGTTTCTACTCCCTTTTATCATGAATTTCAATGTCAAGTTCCTGGAGTAGGAGGATCCATCGTATCAATCGAGGCTTAGCCTCTTGTTTGGTGAGAAAATATTTCAAGGTAGCATGATCTGTGAAAATGATGACATGAGACCTAACCAAATATGAATGAAACTTGTCAATGGTAAAGACCACTACCAAAAGTTCCTTCTTAGTGGTTTTATAATTTAATTGGGCCTCATTCAATGTTTTATTGGCATAATAGATCACATGTAGCTTTTTATCTTTCCTTTGCCCCAATACTGCCCCTACTGCATAATCCCTAGCATCGCACATGAGTTCAAATGGTAGGGACCAATCGGGTGCTTGCATGATAGGTGCAGTGGTCAATTTATATTTTAATATAGTGAAAGCCTCCTCACTTTATGTAGTCCACTCAAAAGGTACATTGTTTCCTAAAAGATTGCAAAGAGGCTTGGCCAATACACTGAATGAATTAATGAATCACCAGTAAAACCCAGCATGTCTAAGGAAATAGTGAATGTCCTTAACATTTCTAGGGGTGGGTAATTTTTGAATTGACTCAACCTTAGCTTTGTTGACCTCAATCCCTTTAGAAGATACAGTATGCCCTAGCACAATCCCTTGTGTCACCATAAAGTGACACTTTTCCTAATTAAGCAAAAGATTGCTATCCTCACAATGCTTAAGAAACTTTTTAAGATTTTGGAGGTAAGTTTCAAAGGAATCCCCATAAACTGAAAAGTCATCCATGAAGACTTCAAGGTATTTCTCAACCATATCACTAAAGATGCTAATCATGCAGCGCTGAAAAGTCACTGGTGCATTACAAAACCCAAATGATATCTTTTTGTAAGCGAATGTTCCAAACGGGCAATTGAAACTGGTTTTTTCTTAATCTTTAAGAGCCACCTCAATTTGATTATAACCCGAATATCCATCTAAGAAACTATAGTAGGCTCTGCTTGCTACTCTTTCTAAGACTTGGTCAAGGAAAGGGAGTGAGAAGTGGTCTTTTTTTATGGCTACATTGGGTCTTCTATAATCAATATATATCCGCCACCCAGTTTGGATGCGCATCGGTACCAATTCATTATGCTCATTGACTACTACAGTCACTCCAGACTTTTTAGGGACAACTTTTGTTGGGCTGACCCATTTAGAGTTTGCAATTGGGTAAATTATCCTTATATCAAGAAGTTTTGGACTTCTCCTCTCACTACGTCTTTCATTATGGGATTAAGGTGTCTTTACATTTGCCTCACATTCTTAGCCTCTTCATCAAGGTATATGCAGTGAGTGCAGACAAGAGGACTTATCCCCTTTAGGTCAGCTAAAGTCCAACCTAAGGCATGTTTGTGAAGTTTTAAGACTTGACTAAGTCTTTCTTCTTGGTCCATAGTTAACTAGGAAGATATAATCACAGGGTATGACTTATCTTCCCCCAGAAAAGTATACTCGAGATCATTGGGTAATGGCTTTATTTCAGGCTTTGGAGGTTTGTTGAAAGAAGACTCAACTTTTTCTTTGGAAGGGGTTAAAGGTTCAAAATTTGTGGTCCATTAGCCCATAAACAAGATTAGTGCAGGTTCTAACTAAGCTAGAATTTCCTTCAAACTCTCATCATTAACCTCATCAAGGTCATCACTCGCCACATTATGCATTAGGGCCCTTTGTAAAGGGTCCTGAATTATTGCCTTTTCCACATACTCTTCCGTAAGAGTGTGGACTAACTCAATCTCCCTTATATCTTCATATTCATTGGGTTGTTTAGACACATTGAAAATATTCATCTCCACGGTCATGTTCCCAAATGATAATTTCATGAGGCTAATTGTGCAATTGATTATTGCATTTTAGGTTACAAGAAACGGTCTCCCAAGGATGATTGGGATAGAGGCATTAGGGCTGTGAATAGGTTGAGTGTCGAGGATAATGAAATCTACTGGGAAGTAAAATTTATCCACTTGGACACGAACATCTTCTATGATTCCCTATGGGATTTTAATGGACATATCAGCTAACTGTAGAGTGACCCGTGTGGGTTTGAGCTCAACAAGACCCAACTGTTCATAAATAGCATAGGGTAACAAATTCACGCTAGCTCCCAAATCAAGTAAAGCTTGGTTAAACCTTTGGTTCCTTATGTTGCAAGGGATGGTAGGATAACCTGAGTTCTTGTATTTGGGAGGGGTCTAGGGTTGGAAGATTGTACTCACTTGTTTAATAAGGAATGCTTTCTCCTTTACATTAAGTCTCCTTTTGACTGTGCATAGTTCCTTGAGAAACTTATCATAGATTGGCACTTGCTTAATGGCATCCAAGAGTGGGATGTTAATTTTGACTTGCTTAAATAAGTTGAAGATCTCAGAATTTTAAAGGTCATTTTTGGTCTTATGCAATCTGTGTGGGAACGGTGCTTGTTTAACCATTATTGGTTCAACATTCTCTCCAATCAAGTCTTTCTCACTTTCCATCTCATTATCTTTCCCAATATCATGTTCAATTTCCACATAATGCCTATGTGAAAGGATGGATTTATCAATGATTTTTCCACCTCTCAAAGTGGTTATGGCTTAGACTTGTGCATGACTGGCGTTAGGACCAAAGGATGACTCACAATGATTGACTTGGCCTTTAGGTTTAGGCATAATTTGAGATGGAAGCTTTCCTTTCCCGGTTGCAGTCATAGCTTGGGTCAACTTAGTGAGTTGACTTTGAATGTCAGCAAGTGATCGGTTGGTTTGGACCTGGTATTTAATGGTATGGGCATTAATTCCACTTTGAGTCTGCATGAATTGTTGAAGAGTATCCTCAAGGGATCTCTTGTGTGGTGCTTGGTATGTAGGAGGTGATGGATTGTGAATTGGTGGGGGCAAAGCAGGTTGTGGTACAAAAAGAACTTCATTCCTCCATCCAAAGTTAGGATGGTTTTTCCAACCAGGGCTATAAGTCTCTGAATAGGGGTTTTCCCCTAGATTCTGGTTTTGGTAGGGCTTTTTAAAATTGTTAGGATTTGTAGTTTGCCCATACATGACCTCTTTGTATGCGGGAAGAGCAAGACACTTATCCGTGAAATGCCCAGTAGTCTCAGAAATTACACAATTGGATTCCAACTTATGCTCATTTATTGTATTCATTTTTTCGACCTCGAGAGACTATACTTTTCTAGCCAAAGAAGCTAGTTTAGCTTGTAGGTCATCTGTCTCTTTGAGATGGAATTTACCACTAGATGGTGATGCTCCCCTAGGTACTTCAAGCATTGGGATGGGTGTCTCCATTGCTTGGTGTTTTTCGCCAATTGGTCAAACAAAATTCAAATGCTTCCTCTGGCTCCTTCTCATAGGATTCACAATTGCACATTATGGTGAAAAATTGCTTGAAGCCAGGTGTTAGTGAGTCAAAAACGAAACTCACCAATCTCCAAACCTCAAAACCATAGTGGGGGCATAGGTTGGTCAAGTCCTTAAATCTTTCCCAAGCTTGGTAGAAACTCTCATTGGACATACAAGTGAAATTCATCATTTGGCGTTACAATGCTGCCGTCCTATGGGCTTGAAAATTTTTTTTAGGAAAGCGGTTTACATTTCATGCCAAGTCCTTATTGACCTAAGTCTCAAAGAATTAAGGTATATTTTAGCTTTATCCTTTAAGGAAAATGGGAATAATTTAAGTCAGACAGAGTTTTCGGTGCAATTTCGGTCCATAAAAGTCCCACATACCTCCTCAAATTCTTTAATGTGTAGGTACAAATTCTCGGAATCCATACCATGGAAAGTCGGAAGCAATTGAATCATTCCGGGCTTAAGATGGAAAACTTGTTGGTTGAGAGGCAAGATGACACAAGATGGGATGCTTTGTCTCTTAGGGTGAGATGGTCTCTAAGAGTGCGATGCACAGGTGGGTCTTGGTAACTGGGTCCATCACCATTAACACTATCATCCTCCTCAACTAGATTACGTGGTGGTAGATCGGGTGGTGGTAAAGCCATGATGATGTGAAAAGAATAAAATGAATGGACTGAATTTTTTTTTAAGAAAAAGAGAAGAAAAAAACTAATAATAATAAAAAAAAAAGAAAAGTGTTCAAAAATTAACCTTGTTAACAAGTTAACCCAAGTCCTACACCGTTACCCTACTAACTCCCCAGCAACGGTGCCAAAATTGCTTGCTTATCCCAAGTACAGGAGTCAAGTGTAGGAAAATAAACCGATTTGAGTCCGGGTCGAGTCCACAGAGAGTTAGATTCAATTTCTTGATTTTAGGTGATGACTTAGGGCGACACTTGTTATTAGGTTAATTTTAATCACTTTAGGTGGTTAAAAAGAAGGGAAAATCCAAATTTTGGTTGGCTTGAGTGATTTGATATGGATTAAGATTAATTAAAACAATAAAGTAAAAGAAATAAAAATAAAATGCAGTAAAGAAAATAAGGACAAAAATTAAAATGCACGAATATAAAGAACAGTATTTAAATGCAATATTGAAAGTGCTTGGAATGTGAAAGAACTTGATCCCCAACCAATTCCAATGATAGTATATTGGTGAGGAAGTTTGAGCATGCTATTTATCTCGGCCTAATACCTATCCCTAGAGGGAAAAAGCCGGAAGATTTAGCAATAAAGTTTAATGAGATGGAAGTGTGACTTTATTAGGATTGAAGATGAAAAGCTCGTTCTAACAAGACATGGAATCAGTGTTTAGGGACTTCAAGAAACAAGTTCATGAATCACAAACCGATTATAACATTGTTAGGAGATTCCGAATGATGAATCCTTACCAAGTCTTTTTCATACGATCAATCTTATGATATATAGCTTAAGATCGTTACATGCTCAACCTCCCTACCTCAACGAACCATTTTCATAGGTTTGGAGCCAAGGGGCAGCCTAGCCTATTACCATATTACAACTACAATTCAAATGAATAATACATGAATAAAATTTAATTCCCATTGAAATAAAACTTAATCTACCATAATAAATTGAAAGTGTGATATTGAAAACTAATCTAAAGAAGATGATGGAGATGAAAGGGATGAGAGAAGGGGGTGAACAAATTTAATTAAAAACTTACTACTTGCAATGTTGAATTGCAAGGTTAAAACACATCAAAATCTTCCAAATATTTCATAAAACTCAAACTACGTCTAAAGAAATTTAGGAGAAGCAAAGGCCAGAATTCCCCTCTGTTTTTAGCAGATTAGGGTTTAAATAGATTTAGAACTAGGGTTATAGCTGCTGGGCTTCTTGGCCACTCATGGGCTTGGCTGGCTGGGAGCTGGGCCCCTTTGGGCACTGGCAGGACATGGGCCCACACAGGTGCTGGACTGGGCAGATTTCTAGGACAAATTTGGAGCAGTTTTTGGGCTTCAAGATGATAAAATCTAAAGATGGCTTCGACAGAAAATTTTTAGCTCTTCAAGTCTTTCCAATGCGAAAAGAATTGCATCAATCCAAATTTTGAGTAAAAAGTTATGGTTGAAAAACCATAAAGGTGTCATGTTAGGCTTCTCTGCTAGCAGTAATCTAGAGCGAACTTTAATTGAAATTTGGACATATGGAATAGCTATATTTGAAGATGTTTTGAACAGAAAAGTTGTATATAGTTGAGTCCTCTTTCAAACGGTGTATAGCACAAGTCAAATTGACCTCTATAGACAGCGTTATGGCTGAAGAACTGAAAATGTGTTGCACTGGAATTTTCTACCGTAACACTTCTTGGACTGTTTTGAGCTTGGGACTATTTAGTTCTTTTTTGGTAACCATGATAATTGATATTTTACTTTGAGATGGCCCTTGGGAGGTCTAGAAGACATGGTAGCGTTACTTCTCCGTGTTTTAGAACCTGAAACACACAAACGGCATTTAATCACAAGAGTGAGATAACTAAGCTATGATAGGGTGTTTTTTATAAGTAAACACACGTAATTGGCATGTCTAAGAGATAAAAAAATCATATAATATCACATGCCAATCATCTTTCCTATATGCATACAGGGGGTATCATTAGATCTTAATGCATGGCCCAGACGAGGAGAAGACATCTTCATTACCCTGAAGGGGATCTATTGTTATTGGATCATGCCGTTTGGTTTGAAGAATGCCAAGGTAACATACCAAAGGTTGGTGACCTAGATATTCAAAGACGACCTCGGTAAAAGTATGGAGGTTTAGATTGATGATATGGTGGTAAAAGCAAAGAGCCCAAGACCCATATCCAACATTTGCAAATGTATTCTTCACACTTGACAAATATGGGTTGAAGCTTAAAGTTTCCAAGTGCGCTTTCGGTGTGAGTTCAGAAAATTTTTGGGGCACTTGGTCACTAGGTGAGGAATAGATGCAAATCCCGACCAAATCCAAGCCATCCAAGCTATATTGCCACCTCAAACCAAAAAGGAAGTTCAAAAACTTATAGGAATGGTGGTAGCACTTAACAAATTAATCAACAGAGCATCTGATAAATGCCGACCATTCTTTAAGTTATTAAAGAGGGCAAACAAGGTAACCTGGGATGAAGAAGCTGATGAAGCACTAGGAAAGTTGAAAGAATACCTGACAACTACCCCGTTTTATCAACCCCCAATCAAGGGATGTTTTGCAGTTATACCTAATAGTGTCAGAATAAACAGTGAGCATTGTGTTATTAACAGAGGAAGAAGGAAGACAAAAACCCATCTACTACAAAAGTAAAATTTTATAGGGAGCCGAGGCCAGGTACCTTTCCCTAGAGACGTTTACCTTGGCTCTAGTAATGGCATCCAGGAAGCTCGCCTACTACTTTCATGCTTACACCATTCAGGTTGTCATAGATCAACCCATTGGTCAATTACTAAAAGGGGTAGATATCACTAGAAAAATGGCTAAGTAGGCGTTCTCCCTTGATATGCTCGACATAAAGTTTGTACTAAGGACTGCAATCAAGGCACAAGTCTTAGCGGACTTCATAGCAAAATTCACTACTCTAGTCCCCGAGTAGATATAAGATGTGTGGCGCTTGCAGATCAATTCAAAATTTAAGGCAAGCACTGAGACGGGCTCACCATCATAGTAAATTGAAGTCGATGGGTCTTTATCCAAAAAGGGTACTGGGGTAGGAGTAGTTTTGATGACCCCCGATGAGGTGACGATTAAATATGCAATAAAGCTTGGCTTCCAAGCTACTAATAACGAGGCAGAGTATGAGGCTCTGCTGGCTGGTCTTGCTATCACTTGATGACTCTTTGCTAGAAATTTTATCATAAAGATGGACTCTCAGTTAGTGGTCAACCAGCCGAGTGGTGAATATGCTATAAGTAGTGAGAGGATTGTTGAATATTTGAAGTTATCAAAGATAAAATGGAAGAGATTCAATGTTATTCGGATCGAACAGATTGGGAGAAATCACAACACACATGCTGATGCCTTGGCAACATTGGCCGTAACCCCCAACAGACATAATCTTCCCCGAGGTACTAGAAAAGCTGATTGTTTCCAAAGGTTATCAAGTGACTTATGTTCAGTTGGGCCCATCCCGGATGGATCCAATTATAACTTATCTGAAAGAGGGAACCCTCCCCGAGGACAAGATAGAGGCAAAAAACTCAGGATTAAAGCCACAAGATATTGGTTATCTCCCGACCACAAGCTGGATAAGAAATCATTCACTAGCCATTAGCTCTTATGCGTTCACCTTAACAAGGTATAGAATTTTCTTTATGAATTACATGAAGGGGTCCATGGGGCACACACTGGGGGCAGGTCCTTGGCCCATAGAGCAATCACTCAAGGTTATTGGTGGCTGAGAATGGGACGAGATGCTCAAACCTATGTCTAGAAGGTGCAAGAAGTGCCAAAACTTTGCTCTAATCCCTTACCAGCTCGCTCGAGAACTTTCTCCACTCACCAGTCATTGGCCATTTGCACAATGGGGATTAGACATCATTGGACCACTACCTGCTACCGAAAACAGGAAATGGTTGGTGGTTGGCACGGATTATTTCACCAAACCACTGGCCTACATCAAACATGTAGACACCATTCGCTTTGTGTAGATGAACATTATCATGAGGTACGGCATCCCCAGGACACTTATTTCTGATAAGGGAATGTAATTCTAGGGAATATTATTCTAGGTATTGAATCAAGAATGTTTACTCAACACCTGTGTACCCCTAAAGCAATGGATAGGATAAAGCTTCAAATAAGATCATCCTCAATGGAATCAAAAAAAGACTTGAGGTGGCTAAAGGAAGATGGCTGGATAAGCTCCCAACAGTCCCCTGGACATTCAGAACAACCCCGAGGAGGTCAACCTGAGAGTCCCCATTTTCTTTTGCTTATGATATAGAAGCGATGATCCCATTGGAGGTTGGTATGCCGACCATTCGTATACAATCTTTTGATCAAGGAGAAAACAATGGAATGATGAGAATAGGCCTTGACCTCATTGGTGAAAGAAAGGAGTTGACTGCAATTAGACTAGCAAAGTGCCAGAGTGAGACAAGGAGAACAAAATCGTCAAGACCAGAGAATTCAAGGTCGGTGACTATGTTCTTAGAAAGCTAATGGGTGCTAGAAAAGACTCAACAGAAGGTAAACTCGAGAGTAACTGGGAGGGACCATTCTGTGTAATGGAGGTACTCAGGAATGGGGTGTACCAACTATCGAACTTGGAGGAACGACCCATCAAGGGGCCATAGAATATTGCACATTTAAAGTTATTCAATATGTAAGTCTTTACCGTCCATAATTATATGCTCATACATGTACTTTTAAAGATCTTTATAGGTCGGCAATACCGAAAGCAATTCTGAAGATATGCACAAAAGACAAGGATCGCCCTACTGTTTTACGTAGTGGTGGTTCATACAAGGAATGTCCCACTGGTTTACTCAGTACTGCCCCATTAGTTTTTCCAGTGGTGGTTCATATAAGGATTACTTCACTAGTTTGCCTAGGGGTGGTTCATACAAGGATTGCCCCACTGGGTTTACGTAGTGGAGGTCCAGAAAGGGGGATTAATTCATTCGTTTACCCAATGCTGCTTCTAGTGAGCAAACCACATTATAAATTGCATCATTTTATGAAAGAAAAGCATTTTTAGATTCATAAGAAAGAATTCACATTTTTCCAACCTCATTTTCTGAGGTCGAGCATCTATTACAATTGTTTAATGAAAGACTCTTACCATAAAACATCTCAATTAATGTTGATTGGGCAATTATCTATGCTTGCAAAAGGCCCACACTCTATCCTGGCCATATTTCTTATGGTCGTCAATGCCTAATTCATAATGGTTTGCAAGCTCGATGGTATGGTGATAGTTTGAAATATAACGAACAAGTTGATCTTTTGTCAATGAATGGAAACTTATTACAAATTAAATGAAGCAACTAGATGTTTACAATTACAAATTGAGTTATCTTACAAAAGGAGTATAGTTTTCATTCACAGAAAAGACCCATATACTCCTAACTATATTACTTGTGGTCAGGAACGCATCATGTGACAAGGCAAACATGTTTAGAAGCAAATCATATGATTTTATATCAACTTGACAAATTGTGTGAGATCCCAACCACGTTACACATGGTTACACCTTGAATACTTCGTGAGATTTATTCAAGTACCATAACACTTTAACTTCTTTTATTTTTTAATAGAAATCTGATAAAGAAAGTCTAAAAGCACAACACAAGGGTCCATGACAAAGCAAAGTACAGTCTATTTCTAAAAGTTTCACTTAGCTAGTTTTTCCATTGATTATCAAGCCATAATTAAGCCAGTTAAGAAAATTGCTAAATGAGTTAAGAAGCGAAGGAGAACTTCATATCTCGAAAGTAGAGTTTTAAATCACAGAATTCAACACAACTATTGATTGGACTTAAATTGTTATATATTTTTCTTTGTAATCGTACCTTTTTATAGTATATGAATGATGTAAATTTGTGTTTTATGCAGAACTCGTCCTCATTACTCCAATTTAGAGTATGTGTTGATTTTATGCACAAATGAAAGCAATTTAAGCTGCCTTGAAAAACAAGAAGAAATGATGAATAAGCAAAGAGCATACAGCAGTTGATCAATTCCAGTTGATTCAAAATCGTCATTCTGGGAATTCTGGAAGAAGGAAATTGCATTTGAATATGAACATAGCTCATTCGAATGCTCTGGAAGAGTAAATAAAAATTCTGAAGAGGAATGCATATTCGAATACAATTCAAAACATTCGAATCACTAGGTCTTTCTTAGCAACGTCTACCAGGTGTCCTCAACTGACCATGTGACAAGATTTTTTTTTGAAATCAAAAAAGGGCAAAGTTGTCATTAGGAAGGTGATCTGCGATAACCAGAAAGAAGAATTTTCGGGATGAAAAGATGGAGGGCGTGGAGCGGAAAATTCGGGAAACACACATGGACCCGAGGGAAGGCCGATGATTATGGAGCTGAAGAGAGAGCACAAAGGGTGGATTATTAGAATTAGTTTTTAGTAGAGAGAGAGAATTGGGTAGAGAGAGTAGCTCTGGTTTTTCCATTTGGTTTTTCGCTTAGTCTTTGATTTCTTAATTTCTTTTGCAAGTATTGTAATCGAATTGGAGTTACAAGCAATTTTAATTTCAGATTTCGGTTTTAGAATTTAAGGTTCTTCAATTCATCTTTCGTTTCTATTCTGATTTTACTAAGCATGAGTGGCTGAAATCTTCTTGGGCTAAGGTAAGGACGGTGTTCTTTCAGATGAATCTCAAGATGCTGCACTTCATGTATGTAATTTGAGTTCTTCAATTGCCAATGAAATTTGTTTTCAATTGCTTTAGGAATCATTGGTTCAAGGTCTGATTGACAATGGTTTGTATATTTTATCGAGTAGTTCATATGAATTGCTTAACTTAGAACTGTCATGGAAAATCTGCCTGTGGGTTACTAGACTTAGAATTTATATTGTCCTAAAGATAGATTATGCACATCAATTGTTTGATCAATGGCTTGTT
>QLOD02154098.1:0-14535 GCA_003260245.2 Sideroxylon spinosum
AACAATGTCATCTACATACACAAGGAGCCAAATCCGTCCTTTAGAAGAATGACGGTAAAAGACTGAATGATCAACTCTACACCGAACCAAGCCAAATTCAATGACAACAGTGCTGAATCAGCTAAACCATACCCGAGGAGACTGTTTCAGGCCATAGAGTTCTTTCTTTAGTTTGCAAACCAACCCAGACTCCCCTCAGCTACGAATCCAGAAGGTTGCTCTATATATACTTCCTTAGTAAGATCTCCATGCAAAAAGGCATTTGTCATATCAAGCTGATGGAGAGGCCAATGATAAACTACAGGTAGAGATATAATAAGTCGAATAGAGGTAAGTTTAGCAACAGGAGAAAAAGTCTCAGAGAAGTCCAAACCATAAACTTGAGTATACCCATTTGTAACCAAGCATGCCTTTAACCTGTCCACAGTACCATCAAGATGAACCTTAACAATGTATACCCAACAACAACCAACCACGGACTTATCATAAGGGAGAGAAACAAGATCCCAAGTATCAGTAGCTCGAAGAGCAGACATCTCATCTTCCATCGCAGAATGCCATCCAGGGTGAGAAAGTGCTTCAGAGACAATGTTAGGAATAGAAACAGAGTGTAAAGACATAGCAAATGAACGATAGGATGGTGATAATGCATTATAAGATAAAATATGAGAAATAGGATGAGAAGTGCAAGACCGTGTACCTTTCCGAAGAGCAATAGGAACATCGAAATCACTTATAGGAGCTGGCTGCATAGGAGAAGTAGATGTGGAGCATTGGAAGCAGGAGGTGGAGCAATTACTTCTCGACGCCGAGTGTAGATCTGCAAGTTAGGATGAGATAAACGACTAGATGGACTCAAAGGAGTATGATGACTAGGCTCAACTGAAATAATAGGGAACGGAAGACTCTCATCGAGGATAGACTGGGGCTGAGACTGAGGGAAAAATAGGGTAAACTCAAAGAAAGTGACATTTGCACAAACAAAAAGTCGATTAAGAGATGGATTATAACATCGGTACCCCTTTTATAATATAGAATACCCTAAAAAGATGCACTTATGAGCACGGGCATCCAATTTATCAATCCCTGGTTCAAGTTGATGGACAAATGAAACGCATCCAAAAATTCGGGGTGGAAGAGAAAACAAGGGTTTGTTAGGGAACAACACAGAGTGGGGGTTCACTTCTTTGAGTACAGACGAAGGCATGCGATTGATTAAATAACATGCAGTTAAGACAGCATCACTCCAACAAATTTTGGGAACATTAATTTGAAAAAGTAGATACCAAGCAGTTTCAATAAGGTGCAAATTCTTCTGTTCAGCTACCCCATTTTGTTGTGGAGTACGGGAACAAGAGGATTGATGTATCATTCCAGAAGAAGTCATAAAATCAGCAAAAGGTTTGGAAAAGTATTCTTTTGCATTATCACTACGAAGAATTTGGATAGATACATTAAATTGGGTTATAATTTCAGTACAGAAAGCTTGAAAAATAGAAAACAGCTCTGAACGATCTTTTATCAAATAAAGCCATGTCATTCTTGAAAAATCATCCACAAAGGTGACAAAATACCGAAATCCCAATTTTGAAGTAACTCGACTTGGACCCCAAACATCAGAATGAACTAATGAAAATGGACTTAAAGATCTGTTATTGACTTGAGAAGCAAAAGTGATACTTGATGCTTTCCCAACTGAAAAGATTTACAATTTAAAGACTGTAAATGATGTAAACTAGGAACCATGCATTTTCACCTATTTAACGATGGATGACCAAGATGGCAATGAATGTCCAAGGGGGAAGCTACTGCTAAACAGGCTCTAGTTACTTCAGTATCAAGATAGTAAACTCCTCCAACTTCATGCCCTCCACCAATCTTCTCCTTTGTCGTCATATCTTGAATATAACAGAATTAGGAAAGAAGGTCACTGAACAATTATGGTGCTTGGTAAGTTGACTAACAGACATAAGATTTAAAGGAAAAGAAGGAACATATAATACTGAGGCTAGAGAAAGAGAAGGGGAGGGAACGATTTACCAACACCATTGACTGTAGTAGTTGACCCATTAGCTAATGTAACTGTTGGGAGAGAGGTAGAGTATTGAATACCAGAAAACAATGAAGATGTTCCACACATGTGATTGGAAGCTCCAGAGTCTATAATCCACTTGGGAGGAGAGTGAGTGGAGAGACATAAAATGGAATTACCTTGTTGAGCAAAGGAAGAAGAAAGACGAGAGGCCTGCTGAGCTTTCTGATACTGTAGGAATCTTAAATACCCATCTTTAGGAAGAGTTATAGTCTGTGTATGCTTGCTAGTAGATGAATCTGAAGGGACTATATGTGCCATTTGGGTTTTCACAATCAACTCCAATGATCTAGCAACAGTGGCGAAAATTCTTTGCGTAGCTGAGTTCCTTCAACTTTTGACAAATAAGGTATGAATCAACTGAGCAGCAACGGGTTGACAGCCTATTTCTTTGACATACGATGAAGTGCGTGACCTTTGGCACTTCCAGACTTTGACAGAAACAAAACACACTGATGAACTTATGCTTGTCAGAGCTCCAACCGGTGCTTCCAACGTTGCTGGACTTTGACAATTAGTCCAGTGACTAACATAGACAGATATGGGAGCAAAGAACAAGACTAGGAAGGTTCTTGCTCTGAACACACACACTGAAGCAATGGGTGGATAGCCCAGAAACAATAACTGGAGTTGACTAGAGTGTCGCCGGTCTCTGACGAAGCTTCTGTAGGTGGTCCGGGTGGCTTCCACTGGGACCCTTGCCCTCACGTGCGGCACAGGAGGTGGCGCATGAGACCCACGCACAAATGAACAAGAGGCGGGTGGCGGCACGTTGGGAGGGTTTTGGCAGCGGCGATTCTTTGACTAGGGTTGCCTGACTCCGGCAACACTTCTGAGCTCCTTCACACTTTGAACCAGCAAATGAGGAGGGAGCTTTGACCTTTTAACAGTGTCGAGAGGTCTTCTCCGGCTTCCAACGTTAACCCTGTGTTGACGCCAACTTTTACGGTGTTAACATACACAAAAGACTAACACTAATGACACACACAGGCTCAGGATAGATGCTCTGATACCATGTGATAGAACATGATTAATGGGAAAAACATGACTTGTATGTTAGATCTTCAATAGGGGTATATATACATATACAAGGATGTCTTTCCATAATCCTAGTCTAGGTACATTATACATTAAATACAAATATATGTACATTAACACTTCATATGGACAATATCCTAGTGGTCCATGGGTTTTTATCTTTTCGATCAAGTTATGCTGTTGGTGGTCCATTATGGATTTGAGTAAGATGTGATATGTCTAACTATAGATTATCAAGAATTCCATGTATGGTTGTCTAATGCTTTTAGTTCAATAGCGAACACAATTATGAGAAATTTCAAGCAAGTATACCTATTGATAATTGTGCAATGCAATTCTACTTCGGGGTTGATGCCCCCAAGATTCTAGGAATATTCCTAGAGTTGTCAGTTGCCTCCTCCTTATTTTGTTTTATTGTAATAGTAATCTCTTAGAGGTCTATAATTAGAGTTGGTTAATTCTTTTCCTACATTCTTCAAACTCCTTTTCTTAAACTATAGGTCTTATGTACTTTGAAAATTAACATGGCATATAAAATTAATACAATTAGCTGTTGTTAGTGTTCAAAAATGCAGAGACAGCCCAAAATAGCCCAATTAGTCAGCTTTTTGTGGCTAAAGGGAACCCTAGAATGCTTCGTCATTGTTGGCCCTTATAAAATGCTTCATCATAAAAGAAATTTCATATTGTGCTAAGCTTTTAACGACCTTAATTGTCATAATCAAGCCTAAATATCCAATTTAATGTTGGTGTAGTTTAAAAAAGGTGTTGGAATTTTGTTATGGAGATTCCGATGAACTTGTCCACTTGATTGAACCCATAAAGCATGTCAGAAAAAGCCTTTGTTGACTCCTATTGTCCTATCCTGCATGGCTATAGTAAATGTGGAGTTTTAGACCCCTCAAATCTTTATCTACCAAGTCCAAACGGGACGACTATTGTATTCTTTTTTGTTGTTCGGATAGTGAAAAATAATGTGATGTAGGTTTTTGCCGGGTTTCAAGAGGGGATATTTCCTAGAAGCCTTAATGCCTCTTTTATTGCATTGATTCCACATAAGAATAGGGTAGTAGACATTTGGGATTTTAGGCCAACAAATTTAGTTGGAAGTTTATATAAATTATTAGAAAAGGTGTTAGCTTTGAGATTAAAAAAATTCTTGAGTGGTATTTTCACACATTCTCATAATGCATTTATGGAGGGACATCATATTGTAGATGTTGTATTAGAGGGGATTGAAGCAATAGATCCTAGGATGGGAAGTAGCATTGTTGGAAATATCTTTAATCTTGATATTGAGAAAGCTTACAACATGCAATTGGGATTTTTCAATCTATTTGCTAAGAATGATGGGGTTTGGTTCTAAATGGAGGAGGTGGATTTAAATGTGTATATAAAGTAAGGTTCTCAATCATTGTGAATGGTTCTCCTACTAGTTTCTTTATTTCTACTAGAGGGATAAGCCAAGGGGATCCTATTTTCAATCTTCTTTTCATTATGGTGATGGAGGCATTTAGTAGACTTGTGGGCAGAGTTGTGTTACATTGAAGATTTCACAGTTGGCAAGGAAAACTAGAATAGTGGTTTCCCATTTATTATTTGCTGATGATTTCAAAATAATTTTTTGGGGTGGATCAGTTACAGTTGGGGCATCTTCATTGTGTGTTGTTATGTTTTGAAGTTGTTTCAACTCTTATGGTAAATCACAGTAAGTTTAAGTTGATTCTGAATGGGGAGGTGGGTAATTTTGATGACCTAACTTCAATAATGGGATGCAAGATTGGTCTTTTTTGCCTTCTACGTATTTAGGGCCTTAGGATGGTAGAAGCTTTATGTATCCAAATGGGTAACTCTTATTAGGATTACATTGTCACACTTGCCTAGGTACATTCTCTTTCTTTGCACCATTCCAATGTCAGTGGTTATTTTTTTTTTTTCGATTAATGGGAATAAAGTATACAAATATCATAGGGGCATACCCCCGATATCCAAAAGAATAATAACGATAGACTATTTACATTCATTGGAATCCCCCATTTAGTACAAAAGGCTTTGTTATTGAGAGTAAATTTATTCATGTTCTACATTACTTTAAGTCTAACTTCATGCTTGATTGTTGCTATAACGCTGCCAGTTCTAGTTGAAGTACCTCTAAAGATGCTGGTATTTCTTTCAATCCGTATGTGGTAAATTGTGGCTGACCAAGCTAGCTTGCAAAGACGATTGGCAAAAGTGTTTTTGCTAAATTTACCAATAGTCCATTGGATTTCTTCATCCCAACTTCTTTGTTAACTTTGAATTTCACACAAATTGCATATTACCCTCTATACCTCATTTGAAAAAAGACAGTAGAAGAATAAGTGGCTTAAATTTTCGTTAGCATTATCACACTAAAAACACATCTATTGTTGCATGCCATGCCCTAACTTACCATTCTATCATATGTATTCAGCCTCCGTTGAATTGCTAGCCATGCTACAAAACCGTGCCTTGGGATGTTGCCCGAAAACCACATAAGCTTATACCAATGGACAACCGGGTGAGATATTCGAATGGTTGACCAAGTTGCAGCAATTGAGTAAGACATATTACCTGATATGCTCCAAATGAATTTATCTTCTCTTAGACTAGACGGTAAGTATGAAGGAAGATTTGAATTTATCTCCATAAGCTCCCAGGTGGTTGGATAGGGCCAAGACCATGACTCATGCCTTATAATAGCAGACACTTTTGCATGAATGGGAATGCCAGCATCATAAGCAAGCCACTACCCATATTTAGGGATAAGTGGGCCAAGGGGGTGCCAGTTGCCATACCACAATGAAACTGAATTCCCATTACCTATATGGTATTTAGAGAGTTAGATAGCCACTCCTCTGAGTTTGAGAAGTTTCCTCCATGTCCAAGAACAGTCTTAAGGGTTTTTAACCTGCCAGAAGTCTTTACCCTTTAAGAGTTGCTTTTTACACTATTTGGACCATAAGGATTGCTTGTCCAAGCAAAGCTTCCATATGTGCCTAAGCATTGCTGCCTTGTTCCATTCATCAAGCCTTTTAATGCCCAGTCCACCCTCCTTCTTTGGTTTGCAAACTATATCCCAAGAGACTTTACTACCATACATCTTCATATTAGCTCCAGACCAAAGGAATCTTCTAATAATTAGAGCAGACTTTCTTTGGCAAAATGAAGTGCAAGCTCCAATAGATTTGGATGCTGGATAGGACTGCCTTAATGAGTTAAACTTTACCTGCATAAGAGAGAGCTTTATTTGCCTAGCTCTTTACTCTTTGTAGCATTCTTTCAATTAGTGCCGAGCAATCAGAGAATTTCAGCTTTGTAGAGATCGAAGGAAATCCAAGATATCTCACTGGTTGTTCACCAAGTTGGAAACCAAGAATAGAGCAAAGGTAGTGTTTCCTGTCATCCTCGACCCCTGCAATAAATGCTTTGCTTGTTGAATTGTTTGGGAGGAGTCCAGAGTATTTATGGAATTCCATGAGAGCATTTTTGATGTGGTTAGGAATGAGGACTCATCAGGTTTGCAAAGTATAAACAAATCATCAGCAAAGCAGAGGTGGCTTATAACCGGATCATTACATTTAGGGTGGTACTTGAAATCATTTTGGTTGATTTGCTTAGCAAATAGCCTGGAGAAAAATTCCATTAAAAGGATAAATAGGTAAAGGGAAATAGGATCACCTTGCCTTAATCCTCTCGCACCTCGAAAGTAGCCTTGAGGGAGCCATTAATTGCTATAGAGAAACTTGGGGATGTTATGCAAGCTTCAATCCAGCATCTAAAGCTTTCTGGTAGTTCCAAGGCTTTAAGGATATCCAAGATAAGATTCCAAGCAACTGAGTCAAAGGCTTTAGCGAGATCAATCTTGAGGACACACCTTGGGCTTGTGTTAGCTTTATGACAGTTTATAACAAGTTCTTGCATCAACAAAATCTAATCTGAAATTGATCTTCCTTTGATGAAAGCAGCTTGGTAGGGCCTAATAATTAAATGGAGGACCTTCTTTAGCCTATTTGCAAGAATTTTAGAAATGCATTTTTAAATTGTAGTGCAACAGGAAATAGGCCTGTAATCTCCCATAGAAGTGGGGTTTGGAACTTTGGGGACCAGAACAATGGTTGTAGAATTGACTTTTTTTAGGAGCTTAGCAGAGCGAAAGAAAGATTGAATAGCACTGATGAAGTCTGAACCAGTTACATCCCAAGCTTCTTTAAAGAAATAGGCAGTATAACCATCAAGTCCAGGTGCCTTATGGTTAGGGAGAGAGAAGAGAGTAGCCTTGATCTCTTCAGGTGTGACTTCTGCAGCTAGCTCATTAAGGCCTTCATTAGGCAGCTGGGTTGTCATTGTATCTCGTATAAATTGGAAGCCATCAGATGGATAATCAATTGGAGTGCCCAATAAGTTCTTGAAGTGCTGCACAATAATAGCTTTTACCTCCCCATATTTTTCATGTCTGATTCCTAGCCCATCATGGATAGAGAGGATTTTGTTTTTGGATTTGTGAGCTTTGACCTTCCTATGAAAATAGGAGGTGTTTTGATCTCCCAGCCTTATCATATTGTCCCTTGATTTTTGTTTGAAAAATGCCTCCTCAGTAAGGAGGAGGTGATTATATTCTTCCAAAGCCCTCTTCTCTTTGAATATAATATTGTCATCAGATGGATTGTTCCTTGAGGTAATTCTTAGCTGCAGCCACTCTCTTAGAAATATCCCCATAATGTTGAACATTGAACTCCTTAAGATCCGCTTTAAGGATTCTGAGTTTCGTGCAAAGCTTATACATTGGTGTGCCATTAATTTCCATAATCCATGCTTTCTTCACAATGTCTTCAAAATTTTGGTGTTTGACCCAAAAATTAAAGAATTTAAAGGGCTTCTTAACTGTTGAAAGCTGGGTTCTGAGGCTAACAAGGGCTGGACAATGGTCTGAGATGCCAGGAGTCATGAATAGAGCTTTGGATTCTGTGAATTTATCCAACCATGGTTCATTGACAAGCACACGATCAAGTTTCCTGAAGATGGCATGCACAGCTTCTTGCTTGTTCCACCAAGTAAAGAGCTGACCTGAAAACTTAAGCTCTGTAACTCCAATTTTGTCAAGGCAGTCTTTAAAATCCTACATACCTAGCTTCTCAACATTAGTGCCTACGTGTCTTTCAAATTCTTCCTTGATTGTATGAAGTCCCTAGCAATAATCCAAGGCTGTTTATCAAAAGTATCTAGGTAATTAGAGTAAAGAAATTTCCATAGTTCTCCTCTTGTTTTCCTGTCATTGGCATAACAAAAGTTGCATAGAAGAAAATGGAGAGTGATTTGTGCTTGATCTTGCAATAGATAGCTTGGTTAGAAGGAGCTTCAACATTTAAATCAACGGGAAGGGGGTCCCATAAAAGAATGATTCTTGCAGCATTAGTATTACTGTAGTCAGCAAAATGGTTGTAATCATTCTTGATAGCTGCACATACTTTTTGAATATTGAAGTGCTGGACTTTTCAAGCAAGCATATAATATTCAGAGACTTAGAGTTAATAAGCTGCTGCTGTGTTGTAAGATGTTTAGATGGGCTATTGCAGCCCCTTATGTTCCAAGAAGCAAAATTCATTGAGAAGGAGAGGGAGGATTAGTTCCTCTTACCTTTTCAGCTATTGCAGGAGTCATACCTTTGTTTGTTTCTTCTTCCTCCCCACTTCAGATTGGTTGCATTGTTTAGCAGGTGGATTTTTGCTTGGATTAGCTTCATTCGGAACAGAGCATTCTGCTTGAATTTCTCGTTTATGTATCGTAACCTGCACTGATGTACAGTGCTGAATTGAAGCGCCCAGTTTATCTTCTTCATCCTTTGAGTTGTATTCAATAGGAAGCTTGTTGCAATCTGCTTTAATGATTTCTTCAAGTGTTGTTTCTTGTGTTGGTGTAGTACACTGTATTGAAGCACCATATTTATCTTCTTTACCATCGGATTGGCATTTAGCATTAAGACCATAGTCTTTATAAGTCTGCTCATCCAAATCTGATCTTCCAAGTAGCTTGGTGCATGCCACTGTTTTGTTAAAACTTGGATTGCCTGCCTCAATTGCAAAAGGAATAGGTTCTACATACTCTTCATTGCTAGTTTGAACAAGAGATTCAAACTTATTAGAATCAATTCTTGGGTTGAATTCATTGCTTGATTCATTAGAGTTCTGATTGGAGCAAGTTAGTTTAGCCCTCCATTCTCTCCTAATTACTTTTGAACAGTTGGGAGGTTTTATGCCCAAATATTTGACAGACTTCACATAGAGGAGGAATCCATTCATACTCAATAGATTATTGGAATGAACTACCATCATGATCAGTGACCTCAATAGTTTGTGGCAGGGAAGAATTTGCTTTTATCTTAATATATATTCTAGCATAGGCTAATCTTTGCCTTGTTGCAGTCATTCTATCAGCGAAGAGTGGCTTGCCTATTATGCTAGAGATCTTACTCAATGCCTTTGCCGACCATAAGTGAAGTTTGAGATGTGGAAGTTGAACCCAAACTAGGACCAGATCATCTCTTTCATAAGAGCTTTGCGAAGACCAAGGTTTTAAAATCAAAGGCTTATCATAATAGCTCCAAGGCCCCATCTCTAGAATTTTTTGCTTAGCTTCATTATCTTGGAAATTAAAGATAAATACTCTAGTTTTGAGAATGAAGAGTTCTATGTTGCCAAGTTCTTTCCATCTTATTTCAATAAATTGTTTCATGAATTTAAATTGTGGTTTAGCACCAAGGACATATCCAACTAGAGCATTATTCCACCTATAACTCTTTCAAGATGTCATCCCAAGAGAAGGAGACCTTCGGGCCATTATCTGGGCTGCTATAAATGTATTCCAAATTAAGGCCATTGGCTTTAATTCTATTGTCATTAAATAACTTGGCCCAAGTAGACTTCGGGCTGGTATTTTGTGCAGCACTAACATTTGATTCATAAGCTATTTGGACTTGGGCCTTTTGGTGTTTAAGTCCACTCAATGATGGGAAAATTTGGTCCAATAACGCGGAAGTGTCTAGAGTGCCAGAGCATTTAGGTGCCAATTGTCCATTGGACGGGATATTAGAGTGAGTGGCAGTATTTTGAAAAATAATAGCCTTAGACTTACCACGTGGCCCTTTGTGTGTCATCTTTTGATTGGATGCAGTGCTATGATTCTCTACTGAAGATGTATTGCTCTTATCGTGGAAACTCAGCAATGGTAGTTCCCATGTATGGCTTCCAATGCTTCCCTCGTCCGAAGCTGAGAGAAATAATGTCCCATCATTCTTTGCATCCTTTTCTCCGATTATATTATCTTCATCGATGGTCATTCCACCATGACTTATCTCCACTTTTGTAGATTCCCAAGCAGAAGCTTCTAATAAATGAGCACTTACTTGAGGAGGAATTACCAGACAACCTTTTTTCAGCCCATGTGCTTGTTGTCCCCCACATATATTAGCCTATGAATGAGCTTGTATTTGCAGCCTTGTCTCTCCAATTTTGGCATTGCCATATGAAATGTTTGAGTGGTGGTCTTCGCTTGTTTTGGTGTTATAGATTTAATAATCACCTCCTCTAGATCTGTTCCCCCCATTACTTCTATCCTTGTTTGGAATGGTTTGAATCCTTCATCTCTGACTCCAGTTTTTACTAATGATGCCGTTGCTCCCACGTCCATGACGTGTATTCCAGCTTCAGTTCTTAGCGTTCCAGCATCAGAAAGGTTCTTGAGCTTTTAAATTTCGGCCCTCAATTCATCTAGATTCGTTCTCCCATGTCTAACAGGGGATGAAGGAGCCGAAATGGAAACCCGTGGTTGAAACGTGATAGGAATGTAAGGTATAATCATAGATAAACAATCCCAGGATTGATTACCCAAGATTATGCCTGCAAACAAGGTGAGTTTCAATCGGGAGGCTAGAAATTTTGGTTTTCCAGAAAAGAAAGAGTGATTCCTTTCCACTCCTCTGTTGCGACGGGATTATTCCGAAAAATCCAGCTGAAGTTTAGTTTTTCCAATGTCAGTGGTTAAGAAATTAGAGAAACTTCAAAGAAACTTTTTATGGGGTGGTTTTTTCAGTTGAAGAGTTTAATATTTCTCAGCTGAATGGGAGAGTGCGTTCACCTCTAAGCGAGGGTGGAATTGGTGTTTTAGGCTTAAAATTTTTAACAAAGCTTTATTAAAGAAGTGGTTATAGAAATTCACTTGTGAAATAGAGAGATTTTGGATAAAGGTGATTTCATCTAAATATAGGATAGCAAATGTTAGTGGACTACAATTTGGAATATTAGTCTTTGTAAGAATCTTCATGAGTGGGAGTTGGATTGTTTCGGCAATCTTCTTATGATGTATTCAAGGAAGGTTGGAGGGGGGATGATGACATTCAATGGGTAAAGCCTAAATTAAGGATCTTTGAAGTTAAATCATATTATTAGCTTTTATTTAAAGAGTAGGAGGACTAGAATATAGAGTATGGAGCACTTCCAATGGCAGTTTTGTTTTTTTTTAATGTTTAATGCACAAACAATTGACATTCTCATTTTAGGAGGAATAGTGATGGTGAACTGTGGTGTTTACTTTAGAGAGACGATGAATCTATTGATCACTTTTACCTACATTGCATATGAACAAGGAATTATGAGCATATGAGCATAGTAACAATCGACATTGTCATTTTGTGTTTTAACTTTTTACGCATTCTATGGTGAAATACTTCTTTCTCTAAGTGCCTAATTTTTTTTTCTTGTCTCAGGTTTTATAGGGCAGGGAAATGAATTTTCACACTATATGATGATTTGCTCTAGTTTTATTCTTAACCTGTAAGAATATCATTACAATCTCTTTCTAATTAACTTAATTCTTTTCCTTTTTTTATGAAAAGTATGTATGATTATTTTTATGCTAAGATTTTTTGTTATGTTATTAGCACTTAGATAGTTGAGGAGTGGAAAAGTTTCCTTGGACTCATAGAAATTGTAATTCGCTTTTAGACAACGATTAACTTCGTTTAGTTTCAATTCCAAATATACATCCAGGTAGGTAATTAGTTTGCCATTTTTTGGAGCATCTATGTTTGATTCTTTTATTTCTTTCCCTTATAATTTTTGAAATTATTTTAGGGAGTTACTTATCTTTACGGATTCCAATTAAACCCTATACTTTTATGTCTAATTTTGCTTCTCAACTTGCTCAAATTATACCCTATAATATGATTTCTTTATGCTCGTGCCTCTATCAAGAACCTTAATCTTTACCAAGCCACTCACTGTCGCCAACTAAGCTCCTTTGCTGTCTCCATCATCATCTTATGTAGATAAATCATCTTTTTTTTTTTAGAATGATTAGATAGAAATAAATCAAATCTCCATAAATTAGGGTTGTATAGATTTTATTTTTGTATTTTAGGAATTCTGTTTTCCTTATTTTTAGCTATTTGATATAGAAGGGTTCCTTACCTTATGTGTATATATAGAGGTGTATTCATTCTCAATTAAATAAAACAATACAGATTACCTTCATGATATCAGAGTTAGTGACTTACTGAGTTAACTCATCGCCAATAAGTCACTGAGTTAGTCGTCCAATATTCATCGGTCTCCGCCAATCCTCACAGTTTGTCAATCTTCAGCTGTTTGTTTTTTTCCTCACTCATTCGTCGGTCCTCACAGTTCATTGATCATCAATTGTTTGATCTCTCGACGATCGTTTGTTGAATCATTCTTCGATCGTTGCCGGCTGTCAAAGCCTTTGACATTTATTTATCGTAGTCGCTAGTCACTGCCATCATAGATCGACATGGTCGATCCAAATCGAAGTTGTGCTCCTTTGTTTGCCGTCGCAGTCATCAGCAACACTCACTAATTTCTATCGTAGTCGTCATTGATTCATCCACTATGTAATCAGTTGTCATCTCTAAGGACCATTATCATCGATTGTGCAATCTCACAGACCTTCCTTCGACTATCGATCATCACATTCCTTCATCAACGACAACATCCTCACTTCTGCATCATGATTACGTTGATTATTCTTATGTTTCATTTGAATCCATTAAACATGAGTTCAGGAGAGGATTCTGCAATTTTCTCCATTGAACAAACTTAGCCTCCAATGGTTTCTCAAACCTTTGGAGAAGGAACAACGCTGCAGATCATTAATCACAAGTTAGATCGTCACAATCAGTGCAAATAGTTATTCGAGGCAGAGGACAATACGGATACCTTTATGGGGATATCAAATATTCTACTGTCATGGCCTCGTTAATTAATTCTATGGAGCCTCACATCAATCAGACGTATTTGTTCCTTTGAATAGCACAAGTAATCTGGGATGCTGTGAATATCAACTATTCTAATCTTAAGAAAGCTTCTTACGTGTTTGAGATTAAAAATTGACTAAAGATGATACGACGGGGAAATATGGAGGTTATAGAATACTACAATGATTTGTAAATGCTTTCACGAGAGTTGGATATGCACTATGAGACTGACTGGGGAGATTTGGAAGGTAACTTAAAGTTTAAAAGGCATCTGGAGAAGGAGTGACTATATCAAATTTTTAACTAGCCTAAACCGAGAACTAGATAAGGTAAGAGGTAGAACTGTGGGATGCAAACCTCTACCATCCATTGATGAGGCCTTTGCCGAAGCAAGACTAAAAGTAAGCAGAAGAAGAGTTATGCTCAGAGGAAAAAGAGAAACATCTGCCACTTCGACTGGTGAAAGATCCATTAAAACAATAGCTCTTGCTGTTAGGGATGATCGTGACCAAAGAAACAGTCAAAAAGAAGACCGAGGAGGAAGGTCCTGGTGCAAACATTGCAACAAACTAGGGCATACACGAGACACCTGCTGGGATTTTCATGGAAAACCAGTTAACTGGAAACCTTGAGGTCTAAATCGAAGTAAAGCTTTCCAGGCAATAGTTGAGGAGAAGTCTGTTGAAACTTGAACAGATAGTGAACTGAGTGCGGTTTTCTTAAACAAATACCAATTAGAGAAATTAGAAACTCCTGAATCAAACAACAACGAGAAACACTAGCGCTTCTACTATTGTTGTTATAGGTACAACCCTACAAGTTCATAACAAAGCTCCTTGGTTGCTTGATTCTGGGGCATCTGATCACATGATAGGTAACATTTTCCTATTCTACTCTTATAGTCCATATCCTGGGATATTTAGAGTCGAGGTTACTGACGGAACATATTCCATAGTTGTTGGGAGAGGATCAATTCATCTCTCTGATAATGTTTCTCTTCATTCTATTCTTTATGTACCAAATCTAACTTGCAACCTAATCTCTATTAGCAAATTAACTCATGAGTTGAATTGCTCTGCTAAATTCTATGCTACTGGTTGTGAACTTCAGGAACTAGATT
>QLOD02154126.1:0-14522 GCA_003260245.2 Sideroxylon spinosum
CTCTAACCGCTTTATTTCACTGTTTTTGTTGCATGTAGGTTTGCGAACGTTATTAAAGCTACTATCTACCGTCTAGTTATGTCAACATATAGTACGTCAGGCTCTCTTTCTCTATGAAGAGTAAGAAGTTAGTCAAGGTACGGGTTCATCTTCTTCTTCATATCTTCCCCTTCTCTCTCTCTCTTTATTCGATTCTCTCTTTACATACGAGTATTATTCATTGGACATGTGACTAACTTAAGCGTCGGAGTGTCTTTGATCGGGGACTATCTCTGACCATTTTATTTCACTTTTTTTTAATGCAGGCAATCGAACATTATTACTGCTATTATCTACTGCCTATATCCAGTCATATCAACATACAGCATGTCAAGTTCTCTCTCTTTATAAATAGTTAAAAGTTAGTCATGGTACGCGTTCTTTGCCTTCTTCTTCTTTTTTTCTTCTCCCTCTCTCTCTCTCCATCTAACCCTCTCTTTACATACGAGTATTATTTATCAGACCAGGGACTAACTTAAGCAATGGAGAGTCCTTGGTTAGGGACTATCTCCGACAGCTTTATTTCACTATTTTGTTTCATGTAGGTAATCGAAAATTATTACTGCAACTATCTACCGTCTATATCCACGCATGCCAACATAAAACTTGTCACGTAATTTCTGTATTAACTAAGAAAGAGTTCTTTAAGGTATGGTTTTTTTCATCTTCTTCTTCTTTTCTTCTTCTCTCTCTCTCTTTATCCGACCCTCTCTCCGCATACGAGTGTTATTCATGAGACCTGCGACTAACTTAAGCATCGAAGAGTCCTTGGTCAGGGACTTTCTCCAACCGCTTTATTTCACTATTTTCGTTGCATGTAGGTTTGCGAACGTTATTAAAGCTACTATCTACCGTCTAGTCATGTCAACATACAGCACGTCAGGTTCACTTTCTCTATGAATGGTAAGAAGTTAGTCAAGGTGCGGGTTCATTTTCTTCTTCTTCTCTCCTTCTTCTCTCTCTCTCTCCCTCTCTTTATTCGATTCTCTCTTTACATACGAGTATTATTCATTAGACCTGTGACTAACTTAAGATTCGGAGTGTCCTTGGTCAGGGACTATCTCCGACCACTTTATTTCACTTTTTTTTTTCATGCAGGCAAATAAACAGTATTACTGCTACTATCTACTGTATATATCCAGTCATATTAACATACAGTACGTCAGGTTTTTTGTCTTTATAAATAGTTAAAAGTTAGTCACGGTACGAATTCTTTGCCTTTTTCTTCTTTTTCACTTCTCCCTCTCTCTCTCCCTATCTGACCCTCCCTTTACATACGAGTATTACCCATCAGACCGGGGACGAACTTAAGCATTGGAGAGTCTTTGGTTGGGGACTATTTTCGACAGCTTTATTTCACTATTTTTTTTCATGTAGGCAATCGAAAATTATTACTGGTACTATCTATCGTCTATATCCAATCATGCCAACGTAATTCTCGTCAGGTAATTTCTCTATATAACTAGTAAAGAGTTATTTATGGTATGGTTTTTTTCATCTTCTTCTTCTTTTCCTCTTCTCTCTCTCTTGTTATCTGACCCTCTTTCCGCATACGAGTGCTATTCATATGACCTGTGACTAACTTAAGCATCGGAGAGTCCTTGGTCGGGGACTTCCTCTAACCGCTTTATTTCACTGTTTTTATTACATGTAGGTTTGCGAATGTTATTAAACTGAATATCTACCATCTAGTCATGTCAACATATAGCACGTCAGGTTCTCTATCTCTATGAATAGTAAGAAGTTAGTCAAGGCATGGGTTTATCTTCTTCTTCTTCTCTTCCTCTTCTCTCTCTCTATATATATATATATATATATATTCGATTCTCTCTTTAGATACGAGTATTATTCATTAGACCTGTGACTAACTTAAGCGTCGGAGTGTCCTTGATCAGGGACTTTCTTCAACCACTTTATTTCACTCTTTTTTTTCACGCAGGCAACCACACATTATTACTGCTACTATCTACTATCTATAACCAGCCATATCAATATACAGCCTGTCAGGTTCTTTGTCTTTATAAATAGTTAAAAGTTAGTCATGGTACGGGTTCTTTGCCTTCTTCTTCTTTTCCTCTTCTCCCTCTCTCTCTATATCTAACCCTCCCTCTACATACGAGTATTATTCATCAGACCCGGGACTAACTTAAGCTTTAGAGAGTCCTTGGTCGGGGACTATCTCCGATAGCTTTATTTCACTATTTTTTTTCTTGTAGGTAACCAAAAATTGTTACTGCTACTACCTACCATCTGTATTTAGTCATGCCAACATAATGCTCGTCAGGAAATTTCTCTATATAACTAGTAAAGAGTCATTCAAGGTATGGTTTTTTTCGTCTCCTTCTTCTTTTCCTCTTCGCTCTCTCTCGTTATCCGACCCTCTCTTCGAATACGAGTGTTATTATGGGACCTGCAACTAACTTAAGCATCAGAGAGTCCTCGGTCGGGGACTTTCTCTAATCACTTTATTTCACTGTTTTTGTTGCATATAGGTTTGCGAACGTTATTAAAGCTACTATCCACCGTCTAGTCATGTCAACATACAGCACGTCAGGTTCTCTTTCTCTATGAAGAGTAAGAAGTTAGTAAGGTGCGGGTTCATCTTCTTCTTCGTCTCTTCCTCTTTTCTCTCTCTCTCTGTCTCTATTCGATTCTCTCTTTACATACGAGTATTATTCATTGGACATGTGACTAACTTAAGCGTCGGAGTGTCCTTGGTCGGGGACTATCTCTGACCATTTTATTTCACTTTTTTTTAATGCAGGCAATCGAACATTATTACTGCTATGATCTACTGTCTATATCCAGTCATATCAACATACAGCATGTTAGGTTCTCTCTCGTTACAACTAGTTAAAAGTCAGTCATGGTACGGGTTCTTTGCCTTCTTCTTCTTTTCCTCTTCTTCCTCTCTCTCTCTCTCTCTTTCTATCCGACCCTCACTCTACATACGAGTATTATTCATCAGACCGGGGACTACTTAAGCTTTAGAGAGTCCTTGGTCAGGGACTATCTCCGACAGCTTTATTTCACTATTTTTTTCTTGTAGGTAACTGAAAATTATTACCACTACTATCTATTGTCTCTATTTAGTCATGCCAACATAATGCTCGTCAGGTAATTTCTCTATATAACTAGCAAAGAGTCATTTAAGGTATGGTTTTTTTCATCTCCTTCTTCTTTTCCTCTTTGCTCTCTCTCGTTATCCGACCCTCTCTTTGCATACAAGTGATATTCATGGGACCTGCGACTAACTTAAGCATCGAAGAGTCCTTGGTCGTGGACTTTCTCCAACCGCTTTATTTCACTGTTTTTGTTGCATGTAGGTTTGCGAATGTTATTAAAGCTACTATCTACCGTCTAGTCATGGCAACATACGGCACGTCAGGTTCTCTTTCCCTATAAATAGTAAGAAGTTAGTTAAGGTACGGGTTCATCTTCTTCTTTTTCTTTTCCTCTTCTCTCTTTCTCAATTCAATTCTCGCTTTACATACGAGTATAATTCATTAGACATGTTACTAACTTAAGCGTCGGAGTGTCCTTGGTCAGGGACTATCTCTGACCATTTTATTGTACTTTTTTTTCATGCAGGCAACGGAACATTATTACTACTACTATCTACTGTCTATATCCAGTCATATCAACATACAGCATGTCAGGTTCTCTCTCTTTATAAATAGTTAAAAGTTAGTCATGGTACGGGTTCTTTGCCTTCTTCTTCTTTTCCTCTTCTCCATCTCTCTCTCTATATCTGACCCTCTCCTTACATACGAGTGTTATTTGTCAGACCGGGGACTAACTTAAGCAGTGGAGAGTCCTTGGTCAGGGACTATCTTCGACAGCTTTATCTTACTATTTTTATTCGTGTAGGTAATCAAAAATTATTACTACTACTATCTATCGTCTATATCCAGTCATGCCAACATAATACTCGTCACGTAATTTCTCTATTTAACTAGTAAAGACCTATTTAAGGTACGATTTTTTTCATCTTCTTCTTCTTTTTCTCTTCTCTCTCTCTTTTTATCCTGCCCTTTCTTTGCATACTAGTGTTATTCATGAGACCTGCGACTAACTTAAGATTCAGAGAGTCCTTGGTCAGGGACATTCTCCAACCGGTTTATTTCACTGTTTTTGTTGCATGTAGGTTTGCGAACGTTATCAAAGCTACTATCTACTATCTAGTCATGTCAACATACAGCACGTCAGGTTCTCTCTCTCTATGAATAGTAAGAAGTTAGTCAAGGTTCAGGTTCATCTTCTTCTTCTGCTCTTCCTCTTCTCTCTCTCTCTCTCTCTCTCTCTCACTCTCTCTATTCGATTCTCTCTTCACATAAG
The DNA here is from genome assembly GCA_003260245.2 of Sideroxylon spinosum. Lineage (NCBI taxonomy): Eukaryota > Viridiplantae > Streptophyta > Magnoliopsida > Ericales > Sapotaceae > Sideroxylon > Sideroxylon spinosum. The sequence goes on from QLOD02154126.1 coordinate 4,378, forward strand.
AGTATTATTCATTAGACTTGTGACTAACTTAAGCATCGGAGTGCCCTTGGTCGGGGACTATCTCCGACCACTTTATTTCATTTTTTTTTTCATGCAGGTAACCAAACATTATTATTGCTACTATCTACTGTCTATATCCAGTCATAACGACATATGGTGTGTTAGGTTTTCTATCTTTATAAATAGTTAAAATTTAGTCATGATACGGGTTCTTTACCTTCCTCTTCTTTTCCTCTTCTCCATCTTTCTCTCTCTATCCGACCCTCTCTTTACATATGAGTATTATTCATTAGACCGGGGGCTAACTAAAGCATTGGAGAGTCCTTGGTCGAGGACTGTCTTCGACAGCTTTATTTCACTATTTTTCTCCCACAGGTAATCAAAAATTATTACTGGTACTATTTATCGTCTATATCGAATCATGGCAACATAATTCTCATTAGTTAATTTCTCTATATAACTAGTAAAGAGTTATTTAAGGTACGGTTTTTTTCATCTTCTTCTTCTTTTCCCCTTCTCTCTCTCTCTTTATCCGACCCTCTCTCCGTATACAAGTGTTATTCATGAGACATGCAACTAACTAAAGCATCGGAGAGTCCCTGGTCGGGGACTTTCTCCAACCGCTTTATTTCACTATTTTTATTGTATGTAGGTTTACGAACGTTATTAAACCTACTATCTACCGTCTAGTCATGTCAACATACAGCACGTCAAGTTCTCTTTCTCCATGAATAGTAAGAAGTTAGTCAAGGTACAGGTTCATCTTCTTCTTCTTCTCTTCCTCTTCTCTCTCTCTCTCTCTCTCTCTCTCTCTCTCTCTTTATATTCGATTATCTCTTTACATACGAATATTATCCATTAGACCTGTGACTAACTTAAGCGTCAGAGTGTCCGTGATCGGAGACTATCTCCGACTACTTTATTTCATTTTTTTTTAATGCAGGCAACCAAACATTATTACTACTACTATCTACTATCTATATCCAGTCATATCAATATACGGCCTGTCAGGTTCTTTGTCTTCGTAAATAGTTAAAAGTTAGTCATGGTACGGGTTTTTTGCCTTCTTCTTCTTTTCCTCTTCTCCCTCTCTCCCTCTCTCTATCCGACCCTCTCCGTACATACGAGTATTATTAATCAGACCGGGGACTAACTTAAGCTTTGGAGAGTCCTTGGTCAGGGACTATCTCCAACAGCTTTATTTCACTATTTTTTTTTTCATGTAGGTAGCCGAAAATTATTATTGCCACTATCTACTGTCTATATCCAATCATGCCAACATAATGCTCGTCAGGTAATTTCTCTATATAACTAGTAAAGAGTTATTTAAGGTACGGTTTTTTTGATCTTCTTCTTCTTTTCCTCTTCTCTCTCTCTCGTTATCTGACCCTCACTTCGCATACGAGTGTTATTCATGGGACCTGTGACTAACTTAAGCATCGAAGAGTCCTTGGTCGGGGACTTTCTCCAACCGCTTTATTTCACTCTTCTTGTTGCATATAGGTTTGCGAACGTTATTAAAGCTACTATCTACCGTCTTGTCATGTCAACATACAGCACCAAGGTTCTCTTACTCTATGAATAGTAAGAAGTTAGTCAATGTACAGGTTCATCTTCTTCTTCTTCTCTTCCTCTTCTCTCTCTCTCTCTCTCTCTCTCTTCAATTCTCTCTTTACATACGAGTATTATTCATTAGACCTGTGACTAACTTAAGCGTCGGAGTGTCCTTGGTCGGGGACTATCTCCGACCACTTTATTTCACTTTTGTTTTCATACAGGTAACCAAATATTATTACTGCTACTATCTACTGTCTATATCCAGTCATATCAACATATAGCATGTTAGGTTTTCTGTCTTCATAATTTGTTAAAAGTTAGTCATGGTACAGGTTCTTTGCCTTCTTCTTCTTTTCCTCTTCTCCCTCTCTCTCTCTCTCTCCGACCCTCCCTTAACATACGAGTATTATTCATCAGACCGGGGACTAACTTAAGCATTGGAGAGTCCTTGCTCGGGGACTATCTTTGACAGCTTTATTTCACTATTTTTTTGATGTAGGTAATCGAAAATTATTACTGGTACTATCTACCATCTATATCCAATCATGCCAACATAATGCTCGTCAAGTAATTTCTCTATATTACTAGTAAAGAGTTATTGAAGGTACGGTTTTTTTCATCTTCTTCTTCTCTTCCTCTTCGCTCTCTCTCTTTATCCGATCCTCTCTCTGTATACGAGTGTTAGTCATGTGACCTGCGACTAACTTAAACATCGAAGAGTCCTTGGTCGGGGACTTTCTTCCACCGCTTTATTTCACTATTTTTATTGCATGTAGCTTTGCGAATGTTATTAAAGCTACTATCTACATCCAGTCATGTCAACATACAGCACGTCAGGTTCTCTTTCTCTATGAATAGTAAGAAGTTAGTCAAGGTACAGGTTCATCTTCTTCTTCTTCTCTTCCTTCCCTCTCTCTCTCTCTCTACATTCGATTCTCTCTTTACATACGAGTATTATTCATTAGACCTGTGACAAACTTAAGCGTCGGAGTATCCTTGATCGGGGACTATCTTCGACCACTTTATTTCACTTTTTTTTTCATACAGGCAACCGAACATTATTACTGCTACTATCTACTATCTATATCCAGTCCTATCAATATGTAGCACGTCAAGTTCTTTCCCTATATAAGTCGTGAAAACGTTTGTCAAGGTACGGGTTCTGTGTCTTCTTTTTCTTTTCCTACTCTCTCTCTCTCTCTCTCTCTCTCTCTATCCGACCCTCTCTCCACATACGAGTACTATTCATGAGGGCTGTGACTAACTTAAGCATTGGAGAGTCCTTGGTCAGAGACTATCTCCGACTACTTTATTTCATTATTTTTTTTGTGCAGGTAACAGAACATTATTACTAATACTATCTACCATCTATATCCAGTCATGTCAACGTGCAGCACGTCAGGTTCTTTCTTTGTATAAACAGTAAAAAGTTATTTAAGGCATGGGTTGTTCATCTTCTTCTTCTTTTCCTCTTCTCTCTTTCTCTCTTCATCCGACCCTCTCTTCATACACGAGTGTTGTTCATGAGAGCTGCGACTAACTTAAGCATCGGATAGTCCTTGGTCGGGGACTATCTCCGACTGCTTTATTTGCCTTCTTTTGTCACATGCAGGTTACCAAACGTTATTAATGTAACTACCTATCGTCTAGACAGCACGTTAGCTTCTTTCTCTCTATAAATGGGGAACATTTTGTCAAGGAATAGGCTCTTCCTCTTCTTCTCTTCCACTACTCTCTCTCTCTTTACCCGACTCGCTCCCTAGATACGAGTTTTATTCAGAAAGGCTGCGACTAGCATAAGCATCGGAGGGCCCTTAATCAGGGACTGTGTCCGACTACTTTATTTCACTGTTTTTTTTTTCATGCAGGGTATCGAACTTCATTAATGCTACAATCTATCATTTAGTCATATCAACATATAGGACGTCAGGTACTTTCTCACTATAAATAGAAAAAAGTTAGTCAAGGTACGGGTTCATCTTCCTCTTCTCTTCCTATTCTCTCTCTCTCTCTCTCTCTCTATATCCGACTCTCTCTTTACATACAAGTATTATTCATGAGACATGTAACTAACTTAAGCATCGAAGTGTCATTGGTCGGGGACTATCTCCGACCACTTTATTTCACTTTTTTTTTCATGCAGGTAACCAAACATTATTACTGCGACTATCTACTGTCTATATCCAGTCATATCAACGTATAGCATGTTAGGTTTTCTGTCTTTATAATTTGTTAAAAGTTAGTCATGGTACAGGTTCTTTGCCTTCTTCTTCTTTTCCTCTTCTCTCTCTCTCTCTCTCTCTCTCTATCCGACTCTCCCTTAACATACGAGTATTATTCATCAGACCAGGGACCAACTTAAGCATTGGAGAGTCCTTGGTTGGGGACTATCTTCGACAGCTTTATTTCACTATTTTTTTTCATGTAGGTAATCGAAAATTATTACTGGTACTATCTACCGTCTTCATCCAGTCATGCCAGCATAATGCTCGTCAAGTAATTTCTCTATATTACTAGTAAAGAGTTATTGAAGGTACGGTTTTTTTCATCATCTTCTTCTTTTCCTCTTCTCTCTCTCTCTTTATCCGACCCCCTCTCCGTATACGAGTGTTAGTCATGTGACCTGCGACTAACTTAAACATCGAAGAGTCCTTGGTCGGGGACTTTCTCCCACCGCTTTATTTCACTATTGTTATTACATGTAGCTTTGCGAACGCTATTAAATCTACTATCTACCATCTTGTCATGTCAACATACAGCACGTCAGGTTCTCTTTCTCTATGAATAGTAAGAAGTTAGTCAAGGTACGGGTTCATCTTCTTCTTCTTCTCCTCCTCTTCTCTCTCTCTCTCTCTCTATATATATTCGATTCTCTCTTTACATACAAGTGTTATTCATTAGACCTGTGACTAACTTAAGCATCGGAGTGTCCTTGATCGGGAACTATCTCCGACCACTTTATTTCAGTTTCTTTTTCATGCAGACAACCAAACATTATTACTGCTACTATCTACTATCTATATCCAGTCTTATCAACATGCAGCACGTTAAGTTCTTTCTCTATATAAGTAGTGAAAAAGTTTGTTAAGGTACGGGTTCTTTGTCTTCTTTTTCTTTTCCTAGTCTTTCTCTCTCTCTCTCTCCGACCCTCTCTCCAGATACGAGCACTATTCATGAGAGCTGCGACTAGCTTAAGCATTGGAGAGTCCTTGGTCAGAGACTATCTTCGACCACTTTATTTCACTGTTTTTTTCGTGCAGGTAACAGAACATTATTACTAATACTATCTACCGTCTATATCCAGTCATGTCAACATGCAGCACGTCAGGTTCTTTCTTTGTATAAACAGTAAAAAGTTATTTAAGGTACGGGTTCTTCATCTTCTTCTTCTTTTCCTCTTCTATCTCTCTCCCTTCATCCGACCCTCTCTTCATACACGAGTGCTGTTCATGAGAGCTGCGACTAACTTAAGCATCGGATAGTCCTTGGTCGGGGACTATCTCCGACTGCTTTATTACCCTTTTTTTGTCACATGCAGGTTACCGAACGTTACTCATGCAACTACCTGGCGTCTAGACAGCACGTTGGCTTCTTTCTCTCTATAAATGGGGAAAATTTTGTCAAGGAGTAGGCTTTTCCTCTTCTTCTCTTCCATTACTCTCTCTCTCTCTCTTTACCCGACTCGCTCCCTAGATACGAGTTTTATTCAGAAAGGCTGCGACGAGCATAAGCATCGGAGGGCCCTTAATCAGGGACTGTGTTCGACTACTTTATTTCACTGTTTTTTTTTTCATGCAGGGTATCGAACTTCATTAATGCTACAATCTATCATTTAGTCATATCAACATATAGGACGTCAGGTACTTTCTCACCATAAATAGAAAAAAGTTAGTTAAGGTACAGGTTCATCTTCCTCTTCTCTTCCTATTCTCTCTCTCTCTCTATATCCGACTCTCTCTTTACATACGAGTATTATTCATGAAACATGTAACTAACTTAAGCATCGAAGTGTCCTTGGTTGGGGACTATCTCCGACCACTTTATTTCACTTCTTTTTTTTCATGCAGGTAACCAAACATTATTACTGCTACTATCTACTGTCTATATCCAGTCATATCAACATATAGCATGTTTGGTTTTCTGTCTTTATAATTTGTTAAAAGTTAGTCATGGTACAGGTTCTTTGCCTTCTTCTTCTTTTCCTCTTCTCCCTCTCTCTCTCTATCCGACCCTCCCTTAACATACGAGTATTATTCATTAGACTGGGGACTAACTTAAGCATTGGAGAGTCCTTGGTCGGGGACTATCTTCGACAGCGTTATTTCACTATTTTTTTTCATGTAGGTAGTAGAAAATTATTACTGGTACTATCTACCGTCTATATCCAGTCATGCCAACGCAATGCTCGTCAGGTAATTTCTCGAGATAATTAGTGAAGAGTTATTTAAGGCACGGGTTTTTTTCCTCTTCTTCTTCTTTTCCTCTTTTCTCTCTCTCTTTATTCGACCTTCTCTCCGTATACGAGTGTTACTCATGAGACCTGCGACTAACTTTAGCATTGGAGAGTCCTTGGTCAGGGAATTTCTCCCACCGGTTTATTTCACTATTTTTATTGCATGTTGGTTTACGAACGTTATTAAAGCTACTATCTACCCTCTAGTCATGTCAACATACAGCACGTCAGGTTCGCTTTCTCTATGAATAGTAAGAAGTTAGTCAAGGTACGGGTTCATCTTCTTCTTCTTCTCTTCCTCTTCTCTCTCTCTCTCTCTCTCTCTATATTCGATTCTCTCTTTACATACGAGTATTATTCATTAGACCTGTGACTAACTTAAGCGTCGGAGTGTCCTTGATCGGGGACTATCTCCGACTACTTTATTTCACTTTTTTTTTTCATGCAGGCAACCGACCGTTATTACTGATACTATCTACTATCTATATCTAGTCATAGCAACATATAGCCTGTCAGTTTCTCTGTCTTTATAAATAGTTAAAAGTTAGTCATGGAACCGGTTCTTTGCCTTCTTCTTCTTTTCCTCTCCTCCCTCTCTCTCTCTCTCTATCCGACCCTCCCTTAACATACGAGTATTATTCATCAGACCGGGGACTAACTTAAGCATTGGAGAGTCCTTGCTCGAGGACTATCTTCGACAGCTTTATTTCACTATTTTTTTTCATGTAGGTAATCGAAAATTATTACTGGTACTATCTACCGTCTATATCCAGTCATGCCAATGCAATGCTCGTCAGGTAATTTCTCGATATAACTAGTGAAGAGTTATTTAAGGCACGGGTTTTTTTCCTCTTCTTCTTCTTTTCCTCTTTTCTCTCTCTCTTTATTCGACCTTCTCTCCGCATACGAGTGTTACTCATGAGACCTGCGACTAACTTTAGCATTGGAGAGTCCTTGGTCGGGCAATTTCTCCCACCGCTTTATTTCACTATTTTTATTGCATGTAGGTTTGCGAACGTTATTAAAGCTACTATCTACCGTCTAGTCATGTCAAGATACAGCATGTCAGGTTATCTTTCTCGATGAATTGTAAGAAGTTAGTCAAGGTACGGGTTCATCTTTATCTTCTTCTCTTCCTCTTCTCTCTCTCTCTCTCTCTCTATTCGATTCTCTCTTTACATACGAGTATTATTCATTAGACCTGTGACTAACTTAAGCATCGGAGTGTCCTTGGTCGGGGACTATCTCCAACCACTTTATTTCATTTTTTTTTTTCATGCAGGCAACCGAACATTATTACTGCTACTATCTGCTGTCTCTATCCAGTCATATCAACATACAGTATGTCAAGTTTTCTGGCTTTATAAATAGTTAAAAGTTAGCCATGGTACGGGTTTTTTGCCTTCTTTTTCTTTTCCTCTTCTCCCTCTCTAATTGACCCCCTCTTTACATACGAGTATTATTCATCAGACTGGGGACTAACTTAAGCATTGGAGAGTCCTTGGTCGGGGACTATCTTCGATAGCTTTATTTCACTATTTTTTTCCATGTAGGTAATCAAAAATTATTACTGGTGCTATCTACCGTCTATATCCTGTCATGCCAACATAATGCTCGTCACGTAATTTCTCTATATTACTAGTACGGTTTTTTTCATCTTCTTCTTCTTTTCCTCTTCTCTCTCTCTCTCTTTATCCGACCCTCTCTCCGCATACGAGTGTTAGTCATGTGACCTGCGACTAACTTAAACATCGAAGAGTCCTTGGTGGGGGACTTTCTCCCACCGCTTTATTTCACTATTTTTACTGCATGTAGGTTTCCAACGTTATTAAAGCTATTATCACTGTGTAGTCATGTAAACATACAACACGTCAAGCTCTCTTTCTCTATGAATAGTAAGAAGTTAGTCAAGGTACGGGTTCATCTTCTTCTTCTTCTCTTCCTCTTCTTTCTCTCTCTTTCTATTCGATTCTCTCTTTACATACGAGTATTATTCATTAGACCTATGGCTAACTTAAGCGTCGGAGTGTCCTTGATCGGGGACTATCTCCGACCACTTTATTTCAATTTTTTTTCATGCAGGCAACCGAACATTATTACTGCTACTGTTGACTATCTATATCCAGTCTTATCAACATACAGCCCGCCAAGTTCTTTCTCTATATAAGTAGTGAAAAAGTTTGTCAAGGTACAGGTTCTTTGTCTTTTTTTTCTTTTCCTACTCTCTCTCTCTCTCTCTCTCTCCGACCCTCTCTCCAGATATGAGTACTATTCATGAGAGCTGCGACTAACTTAAGCATTGGAGAGTCCTTGGTCAGAAACTATCTCCGACCGCTTTATTTCACTATTTGTTTCGTGCAGGTAACAGAACATTATTACTAGTACTATCTACCATCTATATCCAGTATGTCAACATGCAGCACGTCAGGTTCTTTCTTTGTATAAACAGTAAAATGTTATTTAAGGTACGGGTTCTTCATCTTCTTCTTCTTTTCCTCTTCTCTCTCTCTCTCTTCATCCGACCCTCTCTTCATACACGAGTGTTGTTCATGAGAGCTGTGACTAACTTAAGCATCGGATAGTCCTTCGTCAGGGACTATTTCTGACCCCTTTATTTCCCTTTTTCTGTCACATGCAGGTTACCGAACGTTATTAATGCTACTACCTATCGTCTAGACGGCACGTTAGCTTCTTTCTCTCCATAAATGGTGAAAATTTGGTCAAGGAATAGGCTCTTCCTCTTCTTCTCTTCCACTACTCTCTCTCCCTCTCTTTCTACCCGACTCGCTCCCTAGATACGAGTTTTATTCAAAAAGGCTGCGACTAGCATAAGCATCGGAGTGCCCTTAATCAGAGACTGTGTCCGACTACTTTATTTCACTGTTTTTTTTTTTCATGCACGGTATCGAATGTTATTAATGCTACAATCTATCATTTAGTCGTATCAACATATAGGACATCAGGTACTTTCTCACTATAAATAGAAAAAAGTTAGTAAAGATACGGGTTCATCTTCCTCTTCTCTTCCTATTCTCTCTCTCTCTCTCTATCCGACTCTCTCTTTAGATACGAGTATTATTCATGAGACAAGTGACTAACTTAAGCATTGGAGAATCCTTGGTCGTGGACTGTCTCCGACCGCGTTATTTCACTAATTTTGCTACATGCAGGTTATAGAATATTATTAATGCTACTATCTACCGTCAATGTCAAGTTATATGAACATATAGCATATCAGGTTCTCTTTCCCAATAAATAGTAAGAAGTTAGTTAAGGTACGGGTTCGTCTTCTTCTTCTTCTTCTCTTCCTTTTCTCTCTCTATCAGATTCTCTCTTTACATACGTGTATTATTCATTAGACCTGTGACTAACTTAAGCGTCGGAGTGTCCTTGGCCGGGGATTACCTTCGACCGCTTTATTTCAGCATTTTTTTTCACGCGAGTAACCAAACATTATTACTGCTAGTATCTACTATCTATATCTAACCAATCAACATAATGCATGTCAGGTTCTTTCTCTTCATAAATAGTTAAAAGTTAGTCATGGTACGAGTTCTTTGCCTTCTTCTTCTTTTCCTCTTCTCCCTCTCTCCCTCTATCCGACCCTCTCTTTACATACGAGTATTATTCATCAGACCGACGACTAACTTAAGAATTGGAAAGTTCTTGGTCGGGGACTACTTTCGACCGCTTTATTTCACTATTTATTTTCATGTAGGGAACCAAAAATTATTACTGCTACTATCTACCGTCTATATCCAGTCATGTTAACATAATGAGCGTCAGGTCCTTTCTCTGCATAACTAATAAAAAGTTATTTAAGGTACGGTTTCTTTCGTCTTCTTCTTCTTTTCCTCTTCTCTCTCTCTCTCTCTTTCTCTCTCTTTCTCTGCTTTTTTATGTAGGTTAACGAACATTATTACTGTTACTATCTACCGAAAATATCCAGTCATATCAACATACAGCACATTAGGTTCTTTCTCTCTATAAATAGTAAAAAGTTAGTTAAGGTGCGGGTTCATCCTCTTCTTCTCTTCCACTTTTTTCTTACTCTATCCGTCCGATTCTCTCTTTACATATAAGTAATGTTCATTAGACCTGGTACAAACTTAAGCATTGGAGAGTCCTTAGTCGG
>QLOD02154153.1:0-14519 GCA_003260245.2 Sideroxylon spinosum
AAGCTTTCCGAAAACATATTATAATATGAAAACGGAGTTATGTTGCAAAGGTCATGGCTGATTTAAGATTTAACGACTGTGCGGGCATAACGCCCAATGATCAAATAATTTTCCAGGGCCTTCGTCTCATTACAAGCTTTCTGGAAACATAGTATAATGAGAAAATGAAGTTACGTATCAAAAGTTACAGCCGATTTAAGATTTACCGACCATGCGAGCATAACGTCAACTGTAGGTCTCTAAGTAGTCTTCTGCTAAGCTATCGACATCACCCAATGTTTTATCATTTTCCTAGAGCCTTCATCTCATTACAAGCTTTCTGGAAACAGATCATAATAAGAAAAGTGAGTTACGTAGCAAAGGTTATGGCCGAGTTTAGATTTATTGATTGTGTGGGCATAACGATGACCCTAAGTTTCCAAGGAGTCTTCTGCTGTGCTATCTTCATCATCCAATGATGTAATAATTTTTCAAGGCATTCGTCTTACTACAAGCTTTCCAGAAACATATTAAAGTAAAAAAATTGAGTTACGTAGCAAAAGTTTCGTCTGATTCAAAATTTAAGGATAGCACTCGCAAGTAGTCATAAGCTATACTATCTATATCATCCAATGGTGAAATTATTTTCCTAGGCCTTCGTCGCACTACAAGCTTTCCAGAAACTTATTATAATAAGAAAACGGAGTTACGCAGCAAAAGTTATGGCCGGTTTAATATTTAACGACCGCGCAGGCATAACGACGACCCTAGATCTCTAAGTAGTCTTCTGCTATGCTATCTACGTCACACAATGAAATAATAATTTTCTAGGGCATTCGTCTTATTACAAGTTTTCCATAAATATATTATAGTAAAAAACGAGTTACGCCGCAAAATTTATGTCTGATTCAAAATTTAAGGACTGCGCAAGCATAACGACGCCCCTGGGTCGCAAGTAACCTTACACTGCGCTATATGTATCAGCTTATGGTGTAATAGTTTTCCTGGGCCTTCGTCTCAGTTCAAGCCTTTCGGAAACATATTACAACACGAAAACGGATTTATGTAGCAAAAGTTACGGCCGAGTTAAAATTTAACGACCGCGCGGACATAACGACAACCCTAGGTGTCAAAGAAGTCTTCCGCTATGCTATCTACATCACCCAATAATGTAATGATTTTCCAAGGCCTTCATCTCATTACAAATTTTCTGGAAACATATCATAATAAGACAACGGAGTTTCATTGCAAAAGTGGTGGCCGATTTAAGATTTAACGACCTCGCGGGCATTACGACGACCCTGAGTCTCCAAGTAGTCTTCCCGTATGCTGTCTTCCTCACCCAATGCCGTAATAATATTCCACGGTATTCATCTTATTACATGCTTTCCAGAAACATGTTATAGTAAAAAAACGGAGTTACGTACCCTGCCCCGTACCCGCCCCATTCTCCGCCCTGTACCCCCCGTTCTCATACCCGATACCCCCATATATATAATTTTTTAGGGTTAATTAACGTTTAGATCTCAGCTCAAAACTCGTCGCTCCCCAAATCAACAACCCTACAAGTGCCAAAAACGCCCTACACCGTTGCTGTCCAAGCTGACCTCTCCGATCTCGCCGAGGTCATGTCCCTCTTCGACGCCGCCGAGTCAACCTTCAACTGCCAACCCCAGAGATGTCATTTCTTAGATCGGTCTTCCTTCCAAGGTAAAGCGTCTGTAGGAGCAAACAAGCTGATTGGTTTGTGGGAATTCTCTGTTTAGTGGTACTGTTTTGGTCTCTCTCTCTCTCGTTATCTCTCTCTCTCTTTTTTTTTTTTGGGGTGTTTTATGCAGTTCTTTGTTTGTAAGGCTGGTGTTGGTTCGTTTTTCCCATGACCTGATGCACTTCTCTGTGTTTTGGAAATCAACGAGAGTTTATTGATTAATTTTCTCATTTAAGGGAATGATGTGGAGTTCTTGGGTTTTTCTCTTTGATGGGAAAGCATAAACTTGCATGTTTATTGTAATTGGTTTAGTCTATTTAGTGTTTTAATTATCAATTTTTAGTTCAAATTCAATTTTGACACACAATCCAATGATGATTTGTATTTAATTATTTGAGAATAAGTAGCATTATGCCGCTAGGAATAATTTGACTACTAGTCTTGATTCACTGGTATTGTAACTACCCAAATTAAATTCTATTATACATAATTTGTATTTGTATAAATATACATCAACTAGAAAAGAAAAGAAAAGAAAAAAAAAAAGAAGGCTACAGAAACAACAGCACTATACTAAACTAGAATTTGTTCCACAAATTCAATTCGGTGCAATCGTGCTAGGCTTCCAGAAAAATAATCAGAATTCTCTAGACCGGTAAAACTCATCGCATTAGTTGCTTCTCCACTGGCTATGTCAATAATCACATTGTGAGAAGCGGAGTCGAGTTCAGGCTGAGGCAAATTTGTAAACTGGTTCTGATTTTGCCAAATCTCCTACAGCTGCAGCGCACACAAGAGGTTGCCCAGAACATTATCCATCGACGGACATTCATTCCTTTTATCTTCTATTTTTTAAAGGTAAATGTTTTATTATTATTTTGTTTGATTTGTATTTATTAGAATTAAAATATACATTTTGGGTACCCGATTCTCCGCGGGATCCTCGTTCCCAGTTTGGGGCGGGGATGGGGGGTAAAAATAAATCCCCATTGGGGATTGGCTAGGGTATGGGGATTGATTTAGGTTCAGGGATCGGCTAAGGAGATAGGCGTACCCGTCCACTACCCACCCCGTGCCCAGCCCCACATCCAATGGTGTAATAATTTTCCTGGGTCTTCATCTCATTACAAGCTTTCCAGAAGCATTTTATAACAAGAAAATGGAGTTACATAGCTAAAGTTAAGGCTGATTTAAAATTTTAATGACTGCGCGAGCATAACGACCCCCCTAGGCCTCCAACTAGGTCTCCAAAAGTAACGTATCAAAAGTTATGGCTGATTTAAGATTTACCGACCGCGCGAGCATAACATCAACCCAAGGTCTCCAAATACTCTTCTGCTAAGCTATCGACATCACTCAATGGTTTACGATTTTCCTAGGGCCTTCATCTCACTACAAGCTTTTCAGAAACAGATCATAATAAGAAAACGGAGTTACGTAGCCAAAGTTATGACCGATTTAAAATTTAACGACCACGGGGGCTTAACGATGACCCTAGGTCTTTAAGTAGTCTTCTGCTATGCTATCTACATCACCCAATGATGTAATAATCTTCCAGGGTATTTATCTTATTACAATCTTTCCAGAAAACATATTATACTAAAAAGATGGAGTTACTTAGCAAAAGTTATGTCCAATTCAAAATTTAAGGACAGCGCGGGCAAAACGACACCCTGGGTCGCAAGTAGTCTGCTATGCTATCTATATCATCCAATGGTGTAATCATTTTCCTGGGTCCTCATCTTATTACAAGCTTTTCAGAAAAATTTTATAACAAGAAAACGGAGTAACATAGCTAAAGTTATGGATGATTTAAAATTTTAACGACCGCGCGAGCATAACGATGATCCTAGGACTCCAACTAGTCTTCCGCTTTGCCAACTACATCATCCAATGATGTAACAATTTTCCAGGGCCTTCGTCTCATTACAGGCTTTCCAGAAACTTATTATAGTAAGAAAATGAAGTTACTTACCAAAATTTATTATTGATTTTAGATTTAACCACCGTGCGGGCATAACGACGACCCTAGATCTCTAAGTAGTCTTTCACTATTCTATCTATATCACCCAATGACGTAATAATTTCGTAGGAAATTTTTCTTAATACAAGCTTTCGAGAAACACATTACATTTAAAAAATGGAGTTACATAGCAAAAGTTATGTCCGATTCAAACTCTAAGGACCGCGCAGACATAACGACTCCCCTAGGTCGTAAGTAGTCTTACGCTATGCTATTTATATCATCCAAAGTTGTAATAATTTTCCTGGGCCTTCATCTCATTACAACCTTTCTGGAAACAAATTATTATAAGAAAATGGAGTTAGTACCAAAAGTTGAGGACGATATAAGATTTAACGACCGTGCGGAGATAACGACGACCCTAGGTCTCCAAGTAGTCTTCCGCTATGCTATCTACATCACGCGATTCCAGAAACATATTATAGTAAAAAAAACGGAGTTAAGTAGAGCAATTTTTTGCCGATTCAAAATTTAACGGACCGCACAGGCATAACGACGCCCCTGGGTTACAAGTAGTCTTACGATATGCTATCTATATCAGCTTATGGTGTAATAATTTTCCTGGGCTTTCGTCTCATTACAAGCTTTCCAGAAACAAATTATTGTAAGAAAATGGAGTTACTTAGCAAAAGTTATGGCCGATTTAAGATTTAACGACAGCGCGGGCATAACTACGATCCTAGGCGTCTAAGAAGTCTTCCGCTAAGCTATCTACATCACCCAATGATGTAATAATTTTCCTAGGCCATCGTCTCATTACAAATTCTCTAGAAACATATCATTATAAGAAAATGGAGTTACATAGCAAACGTTATGGCTGATTTAAGATTTTATGGTCACGCGGACATAAGGACGACCCAAGGTCTCTAAGTAGTCTTCCGCTATGCTATCTACATCACTCAATGATGTAACAATTTTCCAGGGCATTCATCTTATTACAAGCTTTCCAGACACAGGATATAGTAAAAAAATGGAGCTACGTCGTAAAATTTATATCCGATTCAAAATTATTGGACCACGCCGGCATAACGACGCCCCTGGGTCACAAGTAGACTTACGCTATGCTGTCTACATCACCCAGTGATGTAATAATTTTCCCAGGCCTTCGTCTCATTACAAGCTTTCTTAAAACATATCACAGTAAGAAAACTAGGTTGCATCATAAAATTTATGGCCGATTTAATAATTACTGACCTCGCGGGTATAACAACGATTCTAGTTCTCCAAGTAGTCTTCCACTGTGCTATATATATCACCCAATGATGTAATAATTTTTCAGCGCATTCGTCTTATTACAAGCTTTTTAGAAACATATTATAGTAGAAAAATGGAGTTACATTACAGAATTTATGTTCGATTTAAAATTTTAGGACCACGCAGGCATAACGATGCCCCTGGGTCACAAGTAGACTTACACTATGCTGTCTACATTACCCAATGACGTAATAATTTTCCAAGGCCTTCGTCTCATTACAAGCTTTTTGAAAACATATCATAATAAGAAAACGGACTTGCATCGTAAAATTTATGGCCGATTTAATAAACCTGACCGCGCGGCATAACAACGACCCTAGGTCTCTAAGTAGTCTTTCGCTATTCTATCTATATCACCCAAAAGTGTAATAATTCCCTGGGCATTCGTCTTAATATAAGTTTTCCAAAAACATAGTAAATTAGAAAAACGGAGTTATGTAGAAAAAGTTATATCGGATTCAAAATAAAAGGACCGCACGGACATAACGAGGCCCCTAGGTCATAAGTAGTCTTACACTATGCCATCTATATCGTCCAATGGTGTAATAATTTTCCTGGGCCTTCGTCTCATTAAAACCTTTTCACCCAATGATGTAATAACTTTCCAGGGCATTCATTTTATTACAAGCTTTCCAGAAACATATTATAGTAAAAAAACGAGTTACGTTGAAAAATTTACATCAGATTCAAAATTTAAGGACCGCGCGAGCATTACGGCGCCACTGGGTCGCAAGTAGTCTTCCGCTATGCTATCTACATCACCTAATGATCTAATAATTTTCCTAGGCCATTGTCTTATTACAATTTTTTTGGAAACATATCATTATAAGAAAAATGAGTTACGTAGCAAAAGTTATGGCCGATTTAAGATTTAAAGGCCATGCGGACATAACGACGATCCTAGGTCTCCAAGTAGTCTTTCGTTATTCTATCTACATCACTCAATGATTTAATAATTTTCTAGGGTATTCGTCTTATTACAAACTTTCCAAAAACATATCATAGTAAAAAAATAGAGTTACGAAGCAAAATTTATGTCCGATTTAAAATTTGAGGACATGACGCCCCTGCGTCGCATGTAGTCTTACGCTATACTATCTAAATCATCGAATGGTGTAGCAATTTTCCTGGGCCTTCATCTATTGTAAGCTTTTCGGAAACATATTATAATAAGAACACGGAGTTATGCAACAAAAGCTATGGCGGATTCAAGATTTAATGACCGCGCAAACATAACGACGACCCTAGGTCTCCAAGTAGTCTTCTGCTATTATATCTACATCACCCGATTCTGGAAACATATTATAGTAAAAAACGGAGTTACGTAGAAAAATTGATGTCTGATTCAATATTTAAGGACCGTGCAGGCATAACGCTGCCCCTGGAGCATGCTATTGATATCATCGAACGGTGTAATAATTTTCCTAGGCCATCGTCTCATTATAAGATTTTCGGGAACATATTTTAACAAGAAAATGGAGTTACGCAGCAAAAGTTACGACGGACTTAAGATTTAACTACCGCGTGCGCATAACAACGACCCTAAGTCTCCAAGTAGTCTTCTGCTATGCTATGTACATCAACTGATTCCAGAAACATGTTATAGTAAAAAAAACGGAGTTACGTAGAGAAATTTCTATCCTATTCAATAATTAAGGACCGCGTAGGCATAACGGCGCCCCTGAGTCGCAAGTAGTCTTACGTTATGCTATTTATATCAGCTTATGGTGTAATAATTTTCCTGGTCCTTCATCTCATTACAAGCTTTCCGGAAACTTATTATGATAAGAAAACAAAGTTACGTTGCAAAAGTCATAGCCCATTTAAGATTTAACGACCGCGCCGGCACAACGACGACTCTAAGTCTCCAAGTAGTCTTCTGCTATGCTCTCTGCATCACCCAAGGATTAAATAATTTTCCAGGGCCTTCATCTCATTACAAGCATTCTGGAAACATATTACAATAAGAAAACGAATTTACGTATCAAAAGTTACGGTCGATTTAAGATTTACCGACCGCACGGGCATAATGTCGACCCTAGGTCTCCAAGTAGTCTTTTGCTATTCTATCTCTATCACCTAAAGGTGTAATAATTCCTTGGGCATTCGTCTTAATACAAGTTTTCCAAAAACATAGTACATTTAAAAAATGGAGTTACCTAGCAAAAGTTATATCCGATTCAAAATTAAAGGACCGTGCGGACATAACGAGGCCCCTAGGTAATAAGTAGTCTTACGCTATGCCATCTATATCGTCCAATGGTGTAATAATTTTCCTGGGCCTTCATCTCATTAAAACCTTTTCACCCAATGACGTAATAATTTTCCAGGGCATTCATTTTATTACAAGCTTTCCAGAAACATATTATAGTAAAAAAACGAGTTACGTTGAAAAATTTACATCAGATTCAAAATTTAAGGACCGCGCGAGCATTACGGCGCCACTGGGTCGCAAGTAGTCTTCCGCTATGCTATCTACATCACCTAATGATCTAATAATTTTCCTAGGCCATTGTCTTATTACAATTTTTTTGGAAACATATCATTATAAGAAAAATGAGTTACGTAGCAAAAGTTATGGCCGATTTAAGATTTAAAGGCCGTGCGGACATAATGACGATCCTAGGTCTCCAAGTAGTCTTCCGTTATGCTATCTACATCACTCAATGATTTAATAATTTTCTAGGGCATTCGTCTTATTACAAACTTTCCAGAAACATATCATAGTAAAAAAATAGAGTTACGAAGCAAAATTTATGTCCGATTCAAAATTTGAGGACATGACGCCCCTGCATCGCATGAAGTCTTACGCTATACTATCTAAATCATCTAATGGTGCAGCAATTTTCCTGGGCCCTCATCTATTAGAAGCTTTTCGGAAACATATTATAATAAGAACACGGAGTTATGTAACAAAAACTATGGTGGATTCAAGATTTAATGACCGCGCGGGCATAACGACGACCCTAGGTCTCCAAGTAGTCTTCCGCTATTGTATCTGCATCACCCGATTCCGGAAACATATTATAGTAAAAAAATGGAGTTATGTAGGAAAATTGATGTTTGATTCAATATTTAAGGACCGCGCAGGCATAACGCTGCCCCTTGAGCATGCTATCTATATCATCGAACGGTGTAATAATTTTCCTAGGCCATCGTCTCATTATAAGATTTTCGAAAACATATTTTAACAAGAAAATGGAGTTACGCAGCAAAAGTTATGACGAACTTAAGATTTAACTACCGCGTGCGCATAACAACGACCCTAAGTCTCCAAATAGTCTTCTGCTATGCTATGTACATCAACTGATTCCAGAAACATGTTATAGTAAAAAATGGAGTTACTAGAGAAATTTCTGTCCTATTCAATAATTAAGGACCGCGCAGGCATCATGGTGCCCCGAGTCGCAAGTAGTCTTACGCTATGCTATTTATATCAGCTTATGGTGTAATAATTTTCCTGGTCCTTCATCTCATTAAAAGCTTTCCGGAAACTTATTATGATAAGAAAACAAAGTTACGTTGCAAAAGTCATAGCCCATTTAAGATTTAACGACTGCACAGGCACAATGACGACCCTAAGTCTCCAAGTAGTCTTCTGCTATGCTCTCTACATCACCTAAGGATGAAATAATTTTCCAGGGCCTTCGTCTCATTACAAGCATTCTGGAAACATATTACAATAAGAAAATGAATTTACGTATCAAAAGTTACGGTTGATTTAAGATTTACCGACCGCGCGAGCAAAATGTCGACCCTAGGTTTCCAAGTAGTCTTTCACTATTCTATCTCTATCACCTAAAGGTGTAATAATTCCATGGGCATTCGTCTTAATACAAGCTTTCCAAAAACATAGTACATTGAAAAACGGAGTTACCTAGCAAAAGTTATATCCGATTCAAAATTAAAGGACCGTGCGAACATAACGGGGCCCCTAGGTCATAAGTAGTCTTACGCTATGCCATCTATATCATCCAATGGTGTAATAATTTTCTTGGGCCTTCGTCTCATTAAAACCTTTTCACCCAATGACGTAATAATTTTCCAGGGCATTCATCTTATTACAAGCTTTTCAGAAATAAATCATAGTAAAAAAACGAGTTACGTTGAAAAATTTATGTCAGATTCAAAATTTAAGGACCGTGCGAACATAACGACACCACTGGGTCACAAGTAGTCTTCCGCTATGCTATTTACATCACCCAATGATCTAATAATTTTCCTAGGCCATCGTCTTATTACAATTTTTTTGGAAACATAACATTATAAGAAAAATGAGTTACGTAGCAAAAGTTATGGCCGATTTAAGATTTAAAGGCCGTGCAGACATAACGACGATCCTAGGTCTCCAAGTAGTCTTCCACTATGCTATCTACATCACTCAATGATTTAATAATTTTCCAGGGCATTCATCTTATTACAAGCTTTCCAGAAACATATTATAGTAAAAAAATAGAGTTACGAAGCAAAATTTATGTCCGATTCAAAATTTGAGGACGCGACGCCCCTGCGTCGCATGTAGTCTTACCTTATACTATCTAAATCATCTAATGGTTTAGCAATTTTCCCGGGCCTTCATCTATTATAAGTTTTTCGGAAACATATCATAATAAGAACACGGAGTTATGCAGTAAAAGCTATGGCAGATTCAAGATTTAATGACCGCGCGGGCATAACGACGACCCTAGGTCTCCAAGTAGTCATCCGCTATTGTATCTACATCACCCGATTCCGAAAACATATTATAGTAAAAAAACGGAGTTACGTAGGAAAATTGATGTTTGATTCAATATTTAAGGACCGCGCAGGCATAACGCTGCCCCTGGGGCATGCTACCTCTATCATCGAACGGTGTAATAATTTTCCTGGGCCATCGTCTCATTATAAGATTTTCGGGAACATATTTTAACAAGAAAATGGAGTTACGAAGCAAAAGTTATGACGGACTTAAGATTTAACCACCGCGTGGGCATAATAACGACCCTAAGTCTCCAAGTAGTCTTCTGCTATGCTATGTACATCAACTGATTCCAAAAACATGTTATAGTAAAAAAATGGAGTTAAGTAAAGAAATTTCTGTCATATTCAATAATTAAGGGCCGCACAGGCATAACGTCGTCCCTGAGTCGCAAGTAGTCTTACGCTACGCGATTTATATCAGCTTATGGTGTAATAATTTTCCTGGTCCTTCATCTCATTACAAACTTTCCGAAAACATATTATGATAAGAAAACAAAGTTACGTTGCAAAAGTTATAACCCATTTAAGATTTAATGACCGCGCCGGCACAACGACGACCCTAAGTCTCCAAGGAGTCTTCTTCTATGCTCCCTACATCACCCAAGGATGAAATAATTTTTCGGGACCTTCGTCTCATTACAAGCATTTTGAAAACATATTACAATAAGAAAATGAATTTATGTGTCAAAAGTTACGGCCGATTTAAGATTTACCGACCGCGCGAGCATAATATCGACCCTAGGTCTCCAAGTAGTCTTCCGCTAAGCTATCTACGTCACCCAATGGTTTAACATTTTCCTAGGGCCTTCATCTCGTCACGACCTTCACAGAAATAGATCATAACAAGAAAATGGAGTTACGTAGCAAACGTTTTGGCCGACTTAAGATTTAACGACCGCGGGGGCTTAACGATGACCCTACGTGTCTTCCGCTATGCGATCTACATCACCCAATGATGAAATAATTTTCCAGTACATTCATCTTATTGTAAGCTTTCCGGAAACATATTATTGTGAAAAAAGAGTTACGTAGCAAAAGTTATGTCCGATTCAAAACTTAAGGATCGCGCAGACATAACGACGTCCCTGGGTTGCAAGTAGACTTACACTATGCTATCTACAACACCCAATGATGTAATGATTTTATAAGGTCTTTGTCTCACTACAAGCTTTTTGGAAACATATCATAATAAGAAAACAAAGTTACGTAGTAAAAGTTATGGCAGATTTAATATTTACCGACCGCGCGGGCATAACGACAATCGTAGGTCCCCAAGTAGTCTTCCGCTCTGCTATCTACATCACCCAATGATGTAATAATTTCTCAGGGCATTCGTCTTATTACAAGCTATCCAAAAACATATTATAGTAAAAAAAGGAGTTACGTAGCAAAATTTATGTCTGATTCAAAATTTAAGGACCGCGCGCACATA
This sequence comes from Sideroxylon spinosum, assembly GCA_003260245.2. Lineage (NCBI taxonomy): Eukaryota > Viridiplantae > Streptophyta > Magnoliopsida > Ericales > Sapotaceae > Sideroxylon > Sideroxylon spinosum. Next base: position 11,137 of record QLOD02154153.1, read on the forward strand.
ACGATGCCCTTGGGTCGCAAGTAGACTAACGCTATGCTATCTACGTCACGAAATGTTGTATTAATTTTCCAAGGCCTTCATCTCATTACAAGCTTTTTGGAAACATATCATAATAAGAAAACTGAGTTACGTAGCAAAAGTTATGGCCGATTTATTATTTACCGACCGCACGGGCATAACGACGATCCTTGTTCCCCAAGTAGTCGTTCGCTATGCTATCTACAACACCCAATGATGTAATAATTTCTTAGGGCATTCGTCTTATTACAAGCTATCTAGAAACATATTATAGTAAAAAAAACGGAGTTACATAGCAAAGGTTATGTCCGATTTAAAATTTAAGGTCCGCGCAAGCATAATGACGCCCCTGGGTCGCAAGTAGTCATACGCTATACTTTCTATATCATCTAATGTGGTATCAATTTTCCTAGGCCTTCGCCTTATTACAAGCTTTCCGAAAACATATTATAACAAGAAAACAGAGTTACGTAGTAAAAGTTATGGTTGCTTTAAGATTTAACGACCGCGCTGGTATAACGACGACCCTGAGTCTCCAAGTAGTCTTCCTCTATTCTATCTATATCACCCAAAGATGTAATACTTTCCCAGGCCATTCGTCTTAATACAAGTTTTCCAAAAACATATTACATTAAAAAAATAGAGTTAGGTAGCAAAAGTCATGTCCGATTCAAAATGTAAGGACCACGCGGACATAATGACGCCCCTAGGTCGTAAGCAGTGTTACGCTATGCTATTTATATCATCCAATGGTGTAAGAATTTTTCTGGGCCTTCGTCTCACTACAAGCTTTCTGGAAACATATTATTATAAGAAAACAGAGTTACATAGCAAAGGTTATGGCCAAGTTAAGATATAATGACTGCACGGGCATAAAGACGAACTTAGGTCTCCAAGTAGTCTTTCGCTATTCCATCTATATCACCCAATGATGTAATAATTTTGCAGGGCATTCGTATTAATACAAGCTTTCCAGAAACATATTACATTAAAAAAAACAGAGTTACGTAGCAAAAGTTATATCCGATTCAAAATCTAAGGTCTGCACGGACATAACGATGCCCCTAGGTTGCAAGTAGTCTTTCGCCATGCTATCTATATCATCTAATGGTGTAGTAATTTTCTTGGGCCACCGTCTGATTACAAGCTTTCTAGAAACATATTATTATAAGAAAACAGAGTTACATAGCAAAATTTATGGCTGATTTAAGATTTAATGACCGAGCGGGCATAACGAAGACCTTAGGTCTCCAAGTAGTCTTAAGCTATGCTATATACATCACCCAATTCCAGAGACATGTTATAATAAAAAACGGAGTTACGTAGAGAAATTTATGTCCGATTCAAAATTTATGGACTGCGCAAGTGTAACGATGCCGCTGGGTCGCAAGTAGTCTTACGCTATGCTATCTACATCAGTTTATGGTGTAATAATTTTCCTGGGCCTTCGTCTCATTACAAGCTTTTTGAAAATTTATTATAATAAGAAAATGGAGTTACGTTGCAAAAGTCATGGCCGATTTAAGATCTAATGACCGAGCTGGCATAACGACGACCCTAGCTCTCCAAATAGGCTTCCGCTATACTCTTTACATCCCCAAATGATGAAACAATTTTCCAGCGCCTTCGTCTCATTACAAGCTTTCTGAAAACATATTATAATAAGAAAACGAAGATACGTATCAAAAGTTACGATCATTTAAGATTTACCGACAGCACGAGCATAATGTCGACCCTAGGCCTTCAAGTAGTCTTCCACTAAGCTATCTATGTCACCCAATGATTTAATATTTTCCAAGGCCCTTAATCTAATTACAAGCTTTCCGAAAACAGATCATAATAAGAAAACGGAGTTACGTTGCAAAAGTTATGACCGATTTAAGATTTAACGACCGCGGGAGCTTAACGACGACCCTAGGTCTCGAAGTAGTCTTCCGCCATGCTATCTACATCATCCAGTGATGTAATAATTTTGTAGGACATTTATCTTATTACAAGCCTTCCAGAAACATATTATTGTAAAAAAATAGAGTTACGTAGCAAGCGTTATGTCCGATTCAAAATTTAAGGACCGTGTGGGCATAGCGACGCTCCTGGGTCTTATGCTATGCTATCTATATCAACCAATGGTGTAATAATTTCGCTTGGTTTTCGTCCCATTACAAGCTTTCCGAAAAAATTTTATAACAAGAAAACGGAGTTACGTAGCTAAAGCTATGGCTGATTTAAAAGTTTAACGACCACGTGGGCATAACGACGACCCTAGGCCTCCAACTAGTCTTCCGCTTTACCATCTACATCACCCTATGATGTAACAATTTTTTAGGGCCTTCGTCTCATTACAGGCTTTCTAGAAACTTATTATAATGGGAAAACGATGTTACGAACCAAAAGTTATTGTCGATTTTAGGTTTAACCACCGTGCGGGCATAACGACGACCCTAGGTCTCCAAATAGTCTTTCGCTATTCTATCTATATCACCCAATGATATAATAATTTCCCAGGGCATTAGTCTTAATAAAAGCTTTCCTGAAACATATTACATAAAAAAAACGAGTTACGTAGCAAAAGTAATGTCTGATTCAAAATCTAAGAACCGCGCGGATCTAACGATGCCCTTAGGTCGCAAGTAGTCTTACGCTATACTATCTATATCATCCAATGGTGTAATAATTTTCCTGGGCTTTCGTCTCATTACAAGCTTTCTGTAAACATATTATTTTAAGAAAATGGAGTTACGTAATAAAAGTTATGGCTAATTTAGGATTTAATGACCGCGCGGGCTTAACTACGATCCTAGGCGTCTAAGAAGTCTTTTGCTATGCTATCTACATCACCCAATGATGTAATAATTTTCCTAGGTCATCTTCTCATTACAAATCTTCTAGAAACATATCATTATAAGAAAACGAAGTTATGTTTACAAAGTGATGGCCGATTTAAGATTTACCAACCGCGTGGGCATAATGACGACCCTAGGTCTCCAACTAGTCTTCCGCTGTGCTATCAACATCACCCATTGATGTAATAATTTTTCAGGGCATTTGTCTTGTTACAAGCTATCCAGAAACAATGATGTAATAATTTTTTAGGGCATTAGTCTTGTAACAGGCTATCCAAAAACATATTATAGTAGAAAAAACGGAGTGGAAAAGCAAACTTTATGTCCGATTCAAAAATTAAGGACCGTGCAGGCATAACGAAGCCCCTGGGTCATGCTTTCTATATCATCCAACGGTGTAATAATTTTCCTGGCCATCATCACATTATAAGTGAAAAAACACACGCGTGTACTATGCTAGATATCCCAAGCAATCAAGAATGTAAATAATTAAAAGCGGAAGACAATATATGTGGCGAGGAA
>QLOD02154223.1:0-12282 GCA_003260245.2 Sideroxylon spinosum
CCCTGTGGAGAATGACCTAGTACTCACCTAGACTAAACACAACCGACCTCTTATACTTGAGAGCGAACCTCTTCCTTTTTTGAGAGCGGTCAATGTCGTTGTCCTTTATTCTCTACTAAAGGTCTTTGATTGCTGGGGCATTGAGTTCATGGGACTCTTCCATGTTTCTTTTCAGTATGAGTACATTTTATAGGTGTCCACTACGTATCCAACTGAGTTGAAGTGGTTGCAACGAGAACTAATGATTGTAAAGTAATACTCAAGTCCTTACATAAAACGTCTTCTCTCGCTTTGGAGTTCCTTATGCTATCATTAGTGATGGTGGCAAAATTTTCTATAAGAAGCCAATGGATTTGCTCATACATAAATATGGCATTGTTTATGAAGTAGCTATGCCCTATCACCCTCAAACGAGTGGGTAGGCAGAGCTTGCTAACAAAGAAATCAATCAAATCCTTGAATATATAGTTAACTCCAAACTAAAAAAAATGGTCTTTGTGCTTTGTTGACTCCCTATGGGCTTATAATTGCATTTAAAACTACATTAAGGATGTCACCATACACATTAGTTTATGGGAAGCCGTGTCACCTACCGGTCGAATTGGAGCATAGGGCCTATTGGGCCATCAAACATTTTAATGCCAGTATCGCTTCACAGTAAGTTATAGCTTAGTCGAAATGGATAAATTGATAAACGATGCATCTGAAAATGTGATGATTTTGAAGGAGAAAATGGAGAAATTTTATGATAAACACATTACAAAGGGAATGTTTCATAAAGGATAAAAGGTGCTACTTTATAAATCAGGGCTTCATCTTTTCCCAGAAAAATTTCAATCTAAATGGGTTGGTCCATTCATCGTTCATTATGTGTCTGAGCACGGGGCCATAAAAATTGTGGATGAGCATCTTGTGAAGATGTATTTAGATAATTTTGTAGAGTTAGTCAAAAACGTAAGATCGCTGAGATCCTCCACCATTTGAGTTAGAATGTCTTAAGTTATTGTTTGTACCATATTTTTTCTTGTTTGTACTTTAGCGTATGATCCAAACCCCTGTCTCAGGACCAAGGAAAGAAGTGAAAAAGGATTATGAAATTCCTAAAAACAGCCTTGGTGTCCAAAACATAACCAATTTTCTTTTCATCCTTGGCGTCCAAAACATAACCAATTTTCCTTTCATCTTGGCATCTGGACGTGACCCCAGCGTCTTGACACGGCGCACTAGATAATAGCTTTAACTTCCTTTCATGCCTAATCTATTTATATGCAATAGACACATACACACACTCTCTCTTTATACTCGGTCAACCATTCTCTATCTAATCCATTCACTTTTCTGGCCAAATCCATCCAAGCTTCGGTGATCTAACCTCCATTCACCATTCTCAAGTGTTTTTGGGTGATTTTAACTATAAAAATTTCAAGAATCGACAAAGGCCTTGAGTGTTCTTCATGTGTTATTCTTTGGTTCTTTGAAGACTCGTCTATGATGTCTTCCCTTTCTTCAAACTTGTTCATTTTTGTAAAGAACCACTTGTGTGATCTCTTGATCTAGTTGTGTTTGAAGAATGGTGCTTTCTAATCAAAGCCTCTGCATTTTGGTAAAATAGTTTGGGCCACCATTTGTGGGTGGACTAAGGATTTTCTATTTGTAAAGAGGTAATACATAATGCTAAAACTGATTTTCAGAAATTTTTCCTATTCGTTTTCATAACTTTAGAATTTTTCAGAAAAATAGAAAATAAAAAACAATTGAGGTCCACATGAACTAATTTGGTTTTTTTTCTATACTTGTTTCGTTCATTTGTTTAGAAATGGGTCCCCAAAAATTTCTTGGTAGACATAGTAGTTCTGCATAGAGTTATGATTGCCATAAATTTAATTATAAAGCTGTTAAAACTAATCATGGCCAAATTTAGGAAGGCAAACCCATAGTTGTAAAGAGGAATTGGGAGGTTGAACATTTTAAGGGGGATGAGTTCCAATAGTACCAAAACTTGGGGGAACTTGGGTGGAAAAGTTCATCAACTTTTATCCTTAATTTGTACCCGAGCTAGTCAGAGAATTTTTCTACAATATTGTACCACCAGAATAGGGAGAGGAGAAAGATAATGAAATTATTAGCTATATGAGAGGAAAATACATTAAGGTGACACCTAATTCCTTTGTCATGTTATTTGATCTACCCCACCCTAGGTGGCTAGATTTTCTATATTGTCGTGACTAGATCTGAGTACTGGGCCATTGGGCACTGGTCGTGAGTCTTTATTATGATATGGTGCGTTCGAGATTACCGAAAATGGTAAAATGTATCTTTATTTTAAAATAAGGCCTTGATTACAAAGGCTAGGAGTCGCCACTCATCATTTTGAAAATGTTTGATTGTGAACTCTAGTTTTAATTCTGGTTTAGAATGTTTTGGTTTATATTTTTGAAAGATGTGATGAAAGGCCATTTTTATTAACTCTTGACTAGTATGTGTAATAAAAACTAATGGATCTAGGGGTTTAGTTACGCATGAAAACTATTATGCCTAGATACCTAGGGATATCTAGAGTTCCTTTCCAATATTTTCAATTACGATCTCATAAATTAATACTCTAGTTTATAATGATCATAGCATATAACCATAAATGCAAATGATGTATGAAAAGCGACATGGTCGAGCCTGGTTCATGTATGCAAGTGTAGTGTAATGTCTTATTATTAGGCAATGATGCACCCTAGAGTTTCTTATATGTTCTTTTAACTCTAAATATAAGTCAAAGACTAAGTTTATGACTGGAGATGAGATTCGAACTAGGAATTTATATTGAATCAGGCATGTGGACTTACATAGTTCGTATACAAGAGTGTGTGTGCGCGCTGACAATGAAGAGTATATTGAAAGATTGTCTATGAAGACCGAGGTGATGGGATTCAAGCTATGTGCTCGAGTTGCCTACGTACCCTCTAAAGGGATCTAGTCAATGTAGTTTAGACCGATGGCCTGAACTATGCATATTTGGAATTCTAGATGTGTGTGGGAGCTTGGTTCCAAGTTGCATCTCACGCAGATAATCTATGAAGATTGTGGTGAGTGTACTTAAACTATTTGCTTGAGCTGCCTACATACCTAATGAAAGGATAAGGTCAAGATAGCTCTAAGTCTCGATTTATGCCTTACACAGATGTGATATGTAAATATGTATGTGGATGCAAGTAGGCTCAAAATTTCGTGAATGGAAAACTGATTTGACCTAAGCATAATGACCCTCATCATTAGGCAAGGTCTGATGCTGTAGATGGCATGGAATAGACTGGTTTGGAATCTAGAATGCCATGGCGGTAAACTGGTTGGCCTTAGGCATCATCATTAGTTATGGTAGGATAAATGTACTAGTATGCTTATATTGACTGATAGGGTCGATACTATGTAAAGGATCAATGTGATGGAACCTTTTTCCTAAGATGGGACAAGGAAGAGCCTAGCTCTAGGTTATTACTAGATTAATCTTCTTTGTATTGACCCAAGTATTAGAGCCTCACTTTAAGAGTTAAAGTAAAGCTAGAGCCTTGTGCTTAACTTAGGAAGGGTTTTTCACTCCAAGAGTAGAAAAGATAGTTAGTGCCTCTCACGTAACTGAAGAATAGAGCCTCACTTTAGATGATAAGAGATAGTTAGCATCTTGCATATAACAGAAGAAAAGAAGCCTTACCCGAAAGGTAAACAGAACTGTTGTCCCAAATAGCAACACTAGAGGAGGGTAAATAGTGATCTCTTTAAGAAAAACTTTTATAAGTGAAACTTTTAATCCTTAAAGCAAATATGTCAAGATGAAAATTATAATTGAAAAATCGAATGCACCTAAAAAAATATTCAATATTTATGGATGAAAAAGGAATGCTAATGTTTGCAATAAATATAAACAAAAGGGAAGAGAAACAAACATATTCGATTTATAGTGGTTCGGCTTCAATGTTTCATACGTCCAATCCCCAAGGCCTTCCTTGAGATTCCATTCTTTGAAGAGTTTGTTACACTAGTTTCTGAAGGTGCTAGAAAGCCTTTCTAAGTAATTCTATCCTCAAATCACTCTGCAAGTCTCTCTCAAAGAATATCTCTTATCTTGGTTCTAATCCAAAACCAACAAGAGCTCACCTAACTCTCAAGAATTAAAATGTTATAAATTTCCCTTTCTTATAATAACAATGATGAGTTCAAAACTTAATCAAATCAAAAAAGGAACTCTCACAAGTTGAATGTGAAAGATGAAGCATAAGTGTGGGGAGAAATCATCATATGTTTTTAAAGTTATGGACTTTCTTGTATACCTTTGTAAGCACTTCTTTATGGCCTTCTTTTTTCTTGTAGAATCTGAGTTTTGAGGCTCTTATTATAGGTAAAAATCCCCAAATAGCCGTTACTAAATAATAGGAAACTTTTACCCTTGAAAGACTATGCAGTTCCTTACTTCTAATGCTACCTTTCAAATTTAGATTTTCTAAGATACAGTTGTGACCATTTTTCATCCTCATACCATTCATAGTTGACATTACACAAGAGTAATAACTTTTTAGATATGTATGTCAATTATATTCTGGTCCAATTTGAGCTTCATCCAATGGTTAGATCTTGAAATATATCCTTTAAACTGAGACTAGCTCCAGATAGTTTTTTTTTGTTACGTTCTGATTCTATGTCTCCAATTAAGGTTACTATTTTACTATGATTCTTTTGGAATTTGAAGAAACATAAACGAAAAAAGTTGTATCTATATAAATCTTATTTTAACACCCTAAAAATCATAAATTATAAAGCTACATATTTTGATTTATGTCTCAAAAACCAAGATTAGCTTTAGAATTAAGAATTAAAACTTCTTTTAACAAGACTAATCTTCCATCTTCGTTTTGGACAATTTGCCTTTAGATCCACGAATATTTTCCTTCTATAAGTTGTAGACATGGAAGTTTAGTTTACTATATTAAAATTTCATGCAACTTGAACCATTAGATCTTCAGATATCATTAATATACTAACATATGTTTGATTTGTCTATTCATCTGACTAAACTTGTCAGTTTAAGTCTTCATCTTACTTTGATTTCCAACACTTCAACCTTTGATATTCCTTTATTTCTTCATTCAAATTATGTAAAAATACATAAAAAATAATATCAATCTCTTCCAATATATTATCTTGAATCTATCAAATTAAAATTAATTATAACATTTGATACAATGCTTTTGAAAATTAATTGCAAAAATTCAATTCAATATTTGTTATCATCAAAATAGATTATAAAACTAAGTTTATAAACCATTAGTCAACATTCTCCCCCTTTTTGATGATGACAAACCATTGATGACTTAAGACTTAAATTTTTAAAAAACATAAATTGGGAAAAGTTTTCTATTCATAAATCAAGAAAAGATTTTCTATACGTATAAGCTCAATATATCAATCATCAATATTTTATCTTTTTCCCTTTTTGACATTATCAAAAATATTATTAGGAGAATAAAATAGTTAAAATTAGTCATATTTCTCCCCCTAAATATATGCATCAACGTCAATGTGGAAAATTCATTAAAATGTATTTAGCTCGCCCCTAAACATATAATTGCAAAAGAAGATTCAATGAGCACGAAGGAGATTAAATCAATATCATATTGGATTAGATATAACAAGTGTTTTTCAAATAAAAGAAAATCTATCCTTATTCAATGGCTTAGTAAAATTATCGGCTAATTGGTTTTCTGTCCTAACAAATTTAAGAATAATATTATCTTTTTCAACATCATCTCTAAAACAATTGTCTCTAATTTCAATGTGTTTGGTACTAGAATATTGAATGGGATTCTTTGATAAATTAATAGCACTAGTGTTATCATAATTAACTGGAATACGATCAAAGTAGAGCCCGAAATATTCTAATTATTGTTTCATCCATCAAATTTGTGCATAACAACTTCTTGCTGCCATATACTTTTGTGGTAGAGAATGCAATGAAATTTTGTTTATTACTAAACCAAGACATAAGTCAATGACCTAAAAGTTGACAAGTTCCACTAGTACTTTTCTATCGACCTTACCTCCAGTAAAGTTCGCATTAGGCTAACCAATAAGGTCAAAAGAAGTGTCACTATGATAAAATAATCCTAAATTAGGTATTATTGATAAATATCTAAAAATACATTTAACCGCAATAAGTATGAGATTCCTTAGGCCATGCTTGAAATCTAGCATATGTGTATACATTAAACATAATATCGGGTCAACTTGCAGTTAAGAATAAAAGTGAGCCAATCATACATCTATAAATTTTTTTATCAATTTTCTTACCATTTTAATCATTGTCAAGTTTGGTTGAAGGACTCATAGGGGTCCAATAGGCTTTGCATTTTTCATTCCTAACCTCTTGAGAACATCTTTTATGTATTTGGCTTAGTTGATGAAGATGGCTTCCTTAGTTTGCTTAATTTGGCATCCAAGAAAATTATTTAACTCTCCCATCATACTTGTTTCAAATTCGTCTTGCATGCTCTTAGCAAATTCTTGACAAAGAGAGTCATTAGGTGCACTAAATATAATATCACCCACTTATATTAAAATATAAGCATATCATGATTTTTGGTTTTAATAAAAAGAGTAATGTTAATTTTTTCTTTAGTAAAACCATTTTAATCAAAAATTTACTCAACATTTCGTACCAAGCTCTTGGAGGTTTTTTTAAACCATATAAAGCCTTTTTGAGTCTATAAACATGATTTGGAAAATCATAATTTTAAAAACCACGTGGTTGTTCAACATATATTTCATTCAAAATGTATCCATTTCGGAAAGCACTTTAAACATCCATTTGATAAAGCTTGAAATTTTTAAAACATGCAATTGCAAGTAACATTCTAATATCTTCTAATCTAGGTATCGGTGCAAAAGTTTTATCAAAATCAATTCCTTTTTCTTGATTAAGATCTCGGGTAACTAATTGAGCTTTATTTCTAATAGCTATCCCAGATTCATCCATTTTATTTCTAAAAACCTAATTTGTTCCGACCACAGGATGATCATTATGTCTAAGGACTAAATCCCAAACTTTATTTATTTCTAATTGATTGAGTGCTTCTTGCATTGCTAAGATCCAACTTTCATCATTTTCGGCTCCTTGAAAACGTTTAGGCTCAATCTGAGAAAGAAAAGCAAGATTATTACAAATATTTCTAAGAGATGAGTGACTGGCTATACCTTTGGATGAATTACCAATGATTAAATCATTAGGATGATTGTGCGCATATCTCTAGTCTTTTGGCAAATCTTCGTTATTGTTTTTCAACTCATCAAGCTTTGGAGCGTTCTCAATGACTAATTGTTCTTCTTTATCTTCTTTTGTTGAGTTTACGTCTCCTTCTTGAATAGCAATACTTTTCATTCCTTGCTCTAATCCTATATCATCATCATTTTCAATATTCTTGGAAGAAAATTTGTTAGATTCATCAAATGTAACATGAATAGATTCTTTTACAACTAAAGTTCTTTTATTATACACTTTAGATGCTTTGCTAGAATTAGAATATCCAAGAAATATTTTTTCATTCAATTTAGCATCAAATTTTCCCAAGTTATCTTTATTACTATTCAAAACATAACATTTATAACCAAAAGCATGAAAGTAGCTAATATTGAATTTTTCGCCTTTCCATAGCTCATATAGTGTTTCCTTTAAAATAGTTCTAATTATTACTCGGTTTATAATATAGCTAGCACTGCTAACCGTCTCGGCCCAAAAGTACTTCGACAGATTATTTTCACAAAGCATAGTTCCAGCCATTTCTTCAAGAGTCCTATTCTTTTTTTAATTACAACATTTGTTGAGGAGTTCTAGGTGCCAAGGAATTAAGGTCTATACCATGTTCATTACAATATTTTTTAAAAAAGGAATTTTCAAGTTCTCTACCATGGTTACTTTTAATTGAAGAAATAAGAAATCCTTTTTCATTTTGAAGTTTCTGACAAAGCTTTTTAGAAATGTGAAAAGCTTCATCCTTATGAGCTAGGAATGTTACCCATGTAAATCTAGAATAATCATAAACTACCACAAGTATGTATTGTTTCCACAAAGACTTAAGTCCCAGTATGGCTAGATAGATCCATGTGCAATAGTTCTAATGATTTAGAAGTCGAAACCATATTTTTAGACTTGAAAGATGTTCTAACTTTTTTTTCTAAATTGACATGCATCATATAATTTATCTTTTTCAAATTTAATAGTAGGTAAACTAACAACTAAGTCTTATTTGAAAAGTTTTGAAATTAAATCAATGCTAGCATGTCCAAGGTTTCTATGCCATAGCCAACTATGATCACTCGTTGGGGAAAAACATATGACATCATTCAAAGATAAATCAATTAAATGAATAACTTAAAATTTTCATGTATATGTGGTCTTTGATGTTCTCTATGATGCAATAGAATAATCAAACATAACATGATTATCTTTATCGCATAATTGACTAATACTAAGCAAATTATGCTTTAACACTTCAACTAATAATACATTTTTAATGCTAGGGAATGGAGCTCCACCAAGATTACCTATACTAATAATTTTTCTTTTGCTATTGTCTCCAAAAGTAATAAATTCTCCATTTTTAGAAGTTAAACAAGTGAACATAGTTGCATCGCCCATCATATGCCTTGAGCAAGCACTATCAAGGAACCATCTCTTACTCTTCGATTTCGATTTCATGCAAGAGTAAATTAACCATTGACTTTTGGTACCCAAATCTTCTTGGGTCGTTAAGGGTTAGACATATCATCATTTAAATTTATATTAGGAACTGACATCATTTTTGGTCCACTATAACTCTTTTTCCTATAAGGGTATGAATGAATAATAAATTCTATGTTACTGCAATAATGACAAGTAGAATGATGACTACTAGAAGATGTCGCTTTCCAAAGAAAATCCTAATAAAAAATTTTCTTTTCAAAAGGGTTAAAACCAATGCCACTTTTGCTAAAATCACATCATTGTTTACCAAGAATCATATCTACATTTTCACTTCCTTTAACAAATTTTGCAAGAGATTTTATTAAATTCTCTACTTAATTTTTTAAGGTTTCATTCTTGTTTAGAAATCATTTTCATTCGAGATTTTTGTTTCAAGATTATTTTTTAAAAATTCATTTTCGTTCTTCAAGACATCATTTTCTTGAGAAATAGAAGAGACTATCTTTTTTATATAAACATTCTTTAAGGCAATCTTTTTGGCTCATGACATAAATCTTTAAAAGAATTTAAAAATTCATCATAAGTACATTAACTAGAATATTCAAATACCTATTTCTTCTCTTCTTGAGCCATGAAACAAATATTTGTAATTTCTTCTCCAGGCGACTTATCATCGGATGAACTATCATCGCTATCCCCCCCAGTTGTCACCATGACATTCTTTTTATCCATTTTATAACTCTTTTTAGGTTGAGGAAATTCGAGCTTGATATGACCAAGATTTTTGCATACATAACAAATGATAACGTCTTTCTTACTTGAGTCTCATTTGATTGTCTCCTTATTATGAAATTTTTTTTCTGCCTTATTTCTTTTTATTAATGTATCCCTTAATTTTTTTAATAATTATAGCAATGTCGTCATCATCTTCATTACTTAATCTATTGACATTTTTATCATAAAACATCGACTTGAAAGCAATTTCTTTTCTCTTTTTGGAGTCTTCTTCATCATTAGCTTTTAAAGTAATCTCATGGGTTATAAAGGAACCCAATAGTTCATCTAGGCTCAGTCTTATGAGATCTTTAGCTTCTCAGATGGTCATCACCTTTGGCTCCCATCCTTTTGGCAAATACCTAAGAATTTTTCTTACTATTTCAACGTTAGTATAGATTTTATCAAGAGATTTTACACTATTTAGAATAATCATAAATCTAGTAAACATTTCTGAAATGGACTCATTCTGTTTTATTTTAAATAATTCAGAATGATGAACAAGCATACTAACTTAGATTATTTAACTTGATTACTACTGTCATGAGTGACTTCTAACAATCCCAAATTTCCTTAGTGGTTTCGTAAGTAGAAATTCTATTAAACTCATTTGGATCAAGTGCACAATGTAACATATTCATAGCTTTAGCATTTAATTGGAATTTAGTTTCGTTGGCTTCGGTCCTTTCACTCTCATCTTTGGGGACAATCTTATTATCTATGGTTTTGGAAGGAACATAGTGTCCATTTGATATAACTTTCTATGGCCCATAATCAATGGCTTGAATATAGATTCTCATTTTAACCTTCTAATAATTACAATTTGTTCTATTGAACAAAGGAGGTTGGCAGGTTGATTAGCCTTCAAAATTAGAGGTGCCAAATGACATTTCCATGATCTTAACTCTTAGACGGTTAAGTCAAAAATAAGAGCCCATGCTCTGATACCAATTGTTGTCCCAAATAACAATAATAGAGTGGGGGGAATGGTGGTTGCTTTAAAAAAACTTTTGTAAATGAAACTTTCAATCCTTAAAGTAAATATGTCAAGATGAAAAGGATAATCAAAAAATAGAATGCACTTAAAAAAATATTCAATATTCGTGGATGAAGTGTGAGTGCTAGTGTTTGCAATAAATATAAAGAGAAGGGAAGAAAAGTAAACACAATTGATTTATAGTGGTTCGACTTTGATGTTGCCTACATCTACTCCCCAAGGCCTTCCTTAAGATTTTTCAACTATTCTTTGAAGAGCTTGTGATGCAAATTTCCAAAGGTGTTAGAAAACCTTTCCAATTGGTTCTATCCAAAAATCACTCGTTCCAAGTGAATCTATTTCCAAATCACTCCACAAGTCTCTCTTAAAGAATATCTCTTATTTTGATTCCAACACTTGAACCAAAGCCAACAAGAGCTCACCTAACCCTCACAAATTAAAAAGCTTATAATTTTTTCTTTCTTACAATGACAATGATGAGTTTGAAACTCAATCAAATCGAAAAAGGAAATCTTACAAGTTGAATATGAAGGATGAAGCATTAGTGTGGGAAGAAATTACTTCATGTTTGCAATGTTATGGGCTTTCTTATATTTCTTTGTAAGCACTTCTTTCTTGTCTTTTTTTTTTTTTTTTAATCTAAGTTTTGAGACTCTATTTATAGGTAAAAATCCTTAGATAGCCGTCACTATGTAAAAGACACTTTTGTTCTTGAAAGAATATGAGTTTCCTTACTTCCAATGCTACCTGTCAAATTTAGATTTTATGAGATACGTCTGTGACAGATTTTCAGCCTTATAACATTCATATCTAACATTACCTAAGAGTAATGGCTTTGTAGATCTGTAAGTCAACTATATTCTAGCCAAATTTGAGCTTTATCCAACAATTAGCTCTTTAGATATAGCCTTCTAACCAAGACTAGTTCCAGATAGTTTTTTTCTGACATTCTGAATTTGTGTTTCCAATTAAGGCTATTGTTTTACCATGATTCTTTTGGAATTTGAAGAAACTTAAACTTAAAAACTTGTATCGACGTAAGTATTCTTTTCGCACTCCTAAAATAAGAATTTTCAAAGTTATAGATTATGATATAGGTCTCAAAAGCCAAGATTAGCTCCAAAATTTGAAATTCAAACTTCTTTTGCTAAGATTGATCTTCCATCTCCATTTTGGATAATTTCCCTTTAGATCCACTAATCGTTCCCTTCAAAAAATTTGTAAATATGGAAGTGTACTTTAATAGAACTAAATTTTATGCAACTTGAATCATTAGATCTTTAGATATCATTCATATACTAATATGTGTCTGGTTTCTCCATTCATCCGCGTTGACTCTTTAGTTCAAGTTTTCGTCTGGCTTTGATTTCCAATGCTCCAAACTTTAATATTCCTTTATTTTTTCATCCAAAATTTGTAAGAATACCTAAACAATAATATCAATCTCATCCAAGCATATTATCTTGAATCTATCAAATTAAATTAATTGTAACTTTTGATACAATGTCATTGAAAATTAATAGTAAAAATTAAATTCAATGTTTATTATCACCAAAATCAATTATGAAACTAAGTTTATAAACCTTGGCTCAACAAGGACAATTAGCGTCTTGTGCATAACTAGGAAAAAGAGCCTTACTCTAGTTGAGAATGAATAGTTAGCTTCTTACGTGTAGCTGAAGGAATGAGTTTTTCTCTTTTAAGTAGCTCAACTCCAAAGGTGCGCCTTACACAAATGAGTTAGTGTTTATCATTTGGGAAAGGAACTTAGCTCTTATGAGGAACTTAGTTC
>QLOD02154223.1:12382-39883 GCA_003260245.2 Sideroxylon spinosum
CAAAGGTGCGCCTTACACAAATGAGTTAGTGTTTATCATTTGGGAAAGGAACTTAGCTCTTATGAGGAACTTAGTTCTTATGAGGAACTTAGTTCCTGGTGATAATGATCAAGTTTGTGTCAAATGGGCTTGAAAGCTATATGTAATGTGAGTGATGCATTTGGTATGGCCAGATATGTCATGTTGAATGTAATGACAATTTATATTCTAAAAGTTATTCCCTATCATGGATGCCAGTTGAAGGATGCAGGTCAAATATATGTACGGGAGTCATGACTTAAAAATCACCAACTTAGCTATCACTAAGTCATTTCAAGCCGTTGGAGCCTCGCTCGCTCTGGTGAATGCTTTGCATTGATAAGGATTTGACTTTGAAGGCTGTGTTAACCCAAGTGTGTGTGTGTGTGTTCAAATGTTTGGATGTGTTCTAGCATGTTAAGTCATGTGTACGTATGTTAAGACTTATTGTATGGCATGTCATAGCATCAACTAGCATGGTAAATGATGTCTTCGCATGTTATATCATAATATGAGATGGTGATAAAACATGTTAGAATGGCATAACATAATGATATGATATGATGGCATAGTCATAGCATAGTATAACACAGCATAACATGGAAATATAACATATTATCATGGTGTAGGATGATAATGACATGGTATAACATGTCATAGCATGGTGAGGCATCATGATGTCATGGTATGGCATATCACAGTATGATGTGAACATGGAATTGTATGGTGGTAGTACGTCATGCATATTCAAGCTTGAGAGTTCTAAGCACCAAGAGTTGAATGAATAAAATAAGGAGGGGAAGCTTCTATTTAAAAGCTTTTCTCCACTGAACAAAAAGTTCACCTAAGCCATGCTAGAACATTTCCCTGCCTAAGTTTACGAGCTAAAACTTCCTACTAACTTTTCAGGTAAAAATCTTGCTTAATTTCACGGGCATAAAATTTTGCCTAGCTTTGTAGGCAAAAAATATGTCTGGCTTCGCGGGTGGAAAAGTTTGCTTGATAATGCAGGTAGATGTTTTTCACCTGACCTCGAGGGCAAAGAAACTTATCAAGGCTTGTGGTGAGCCCATTTGGTGGCTAGAGTGGGAGAAACATGCCATTTGGCCTACAGCCCATGCTCAGGCCATGCTTTGCTAGGTTTGGGTTCCATCTTGATAGGTTCGGACCATTGTAGGAAAGTTTGCACAATTTTTAGGAGCCCTGAAGAATTCTTGGATATTGTTTGGAGATAATTAAATCAATTAGATCAAAATTTAGTTCAATTTGGATTCTCAAGGCTCAAGTCAAGTCCGTTTGAAAATTGTTACTTCGAAATGGGCTGAAATGTTGAGTCGGCCAACTAATTCATTTACCTTACAAGTGAAAGCACCATTAGGATGGCTCTTCATACCATCTTTTGGTATGTGGAATCCAAAGATGCCATCAGCATGACTCTTTGACATTTCTATGAATTTATAGATTATTAATGATTTTCCAAGTCCCAGATTTGGAGCTCCTAAAGTTTGATTTATCTATCTATGTTATTATCTTAGAAAATATGCCCTTGAAATTCTTGTGCAATGCGAGAACATTCTAAGTTTGTTTGAAGGATCAAATTATGTTTCGTGTATCAATAGTTTCCTTCTCGTCAGTAGGACCTTTTTAAGTCAATGAGACCCATATGGCCTCTACAGCAGTATTTTGGCTGTTTTGAGCCTAACTCTATGTTTTTTGAAATGTTCTGGGATATTTTTTATATTCTTGTATGTTTTTTGGCTTGATCTAGGTATTTTAGTTGATGCCGGCCTTCGAGTGCATCGGTAGAGGTCATTTTTGACATCTAGACTAAATTCACCCTTAACTTTGGACTTTGGCTATTTTGTTAATGCAATCTCTTGTCTATATTTCTATAGTTTGGTGGTGTTTTACCTTCATTTAGGATTTTAACTTGATTATTCCTTCTCTAGGGATATAGTCGTCATTTCTAAATGTTTGCTCTTTGCTAATTTTTGAAACCGTGTCTTTTCCTACAATTAATAGATTTTGGTTAGTAAAACACAATTCAGCTAAAAGCTTTTAATATTATAATTTTTAAATAAAGGGGGTAAAATTGGGGTGTATACACATACCCATCTAGAGAGGTCCTTAGCATGAGTTAAGTTGGTGAAGAGATTCTTAGGGAAAGGATGGAGTGCCTAGGAGCTAGCCAATTAAGTGTCTGATCTTACAGATATATATTTGCCTTTACACATGCTTAGCTGCACTAACCTTATCGCACTGAATCATACTACTGAATGCGGTGATAGGAAAGCGATCATTCTTTATGCCATCAGAATAGGACAAACCATAGATTTATTTAGGCTTTTTTGGGATGAGTTGGGGGACATTGTGAGGCACCTTACGAGGTAGGGTGGGATACTCTGTGGGGGTATGTAGGCTCATAGCTTTGAGTTGTAAGGGGCAAAAGTAACTGATAATCTTAAAATAAAGAAAAAAAAAACAAAAAAAAAATTCCCATAACTCTTAAATTACATGTCCTTTTGCCAAGGCCCGACCCAAGGAATTACCAAAAAAGGCAACCTGTATTTGCACTACATAAAGCTCGGGCCAGTTCCTAGGCAGCAGTTGAAGAAGAAGAGTAGGTGACTAACTGGTAGACTGCAGATATGCCGCACAGCCAGGGTGAGACCATTACACATGTGACAAAATTATGGGATGCTTAGATTCAGTGGAGGATGAGAATACTCGCATCATCAGGAGCACCTATGAGTATCATTACAGTACCAAAGCAGCCTTCCCATCACCACCGTAGTAACACAGATGATCTGCAAGGCTATTCTACCTTATTTTATTATCTTTTCTTTTGTAATATTGAGTTTAGGTTGGCACTAAACTTTCATTATTGTAACATAAAACTCTGACTCGTTCTAGACTTCGTTTTAATATATATTTGCTCATTTATTTATTCTCTTTCATTTTCATTTTTAATTAGGAATGTAATATAATCTTTTAGTTCTGTTATTTATTTTCTCTTATTTAGTTTTCTTTATTTTTATCCATTTCTATTGCTATGAGGATGTTGTGAATTTTTAATTAGGACCGTAGCGGAGCAGGTTTTCAAAAATATTTTGGATCGATCAAGTTGAAATAATATGAACTTCTAATACAATTGTATTCAAAATATAAGAATGAAATCAGATCAATAAACAAAACTAACCTTTTGTTGTTTCTTCATTTTATCTTGACTTCTCGAACTCTTTTTCTTTGATGGTTGAAACTTTAGATTTTCTACTCTTTGTCCTGTAAGGATCCTCTAATAGGTTTTTTTTTTTCTCTTCTAACATCTAGGGTTGTGTAGATGACCTAATAGACCGTTCCTTTATATAGGCAAGAGGAGAGGACCTAGGTGTAAATAAACTTAAGTTGACTAATTAGGAAGTTACCCATAATTATCTCATAAATATGAATACATTTCCTAATAATTATACCTTGCTCCACTAAAAAGGTATAAATAAACTCTAAGCATAGTTTATTGAAATAATTTCATAAAACACCTTGTTTATTCTTTAATTTTGCAATTAAGCACCTCCACCAGATATAACGATGATTGGAATCAGGAAGCTATCCAATTCTAATTGATACCTCACTTCATATTCTAAGAACTATTATTCGAATCATTTGTGTTGGTCACTATCTCAATAAAACATTATTAAGACGATTGGATCTGGATTTAATGATTAGTTAATATTCATAATATGGATAACATCTCTATCTCAAATGAGTTTACGGATTCCTTCTTGATAGTGTATGTTCCCTAGTTTTATGTAATAATTTCTTAACGCACTAAGGTGCTGGCCTAATGATAATCAGCCTCACTCCTAATGAATTAAAGTCATCATTACATAAAATAATTTCCACCACTATCTTAAGATTTAGAGCAATTACTTAAAGTGAACATAAGAAATACATCAACATGGAAGTATAATTTAGATGTGTTTCTTATTATTGCCATTCAATATCTTTCACACGAACTCTTTAGAATCATAATCTACTACTCTAATGATTAAGATAAATCATAATACCATGTAGAAATCTAAAATATTACAGTCTTTCAATTGAGATGTCCCCATCTTATCACTGACTACGAAAAAATCTAGATTGATTAATACTTATAGTCATATCTCCTGTTTATGAAACACCTTCATGCACGTGAATCAAGTTCATTAATCAATCAATTATTACATTCATCACATGAACATGTGCACCCATAAGAAATAAAGAAACATTAGATAAACTAAATAAGAATTTTTTATTAAAATAAAATCAGTTCATCATATAATTTATGACTTTAGGGCATACATCCCAACATGCATGTCATGGGATATTAGTGCAACTTATGTGACAAGGTGTATAATAGTGGAAATTATGATGGAAGAAAGTGGCAGTGAAAAAGTGTTTAGATTGTTGAGACCATATGTTCAAGAGAAATTATTATTAGATGTCCCACACAAGGTTTTCATTTAAAAAAAAAATAAAGAAAAAAACCAAGCTTTAATTGTTAGTACCCAAATGGGTATCGAAGAGAGTAAAAGGAAAAAGTCGATGGAGGAGGGGGAAGGGGAAGAAGACAAATCGATGCATCATCAATTCAAATCCCATGAATATACACTTTGAATTCCTTACTTTTATTGCTTACCCAACACCCCATGGCCAAGTTACAATCCTGTGAAAGACCTAACGAACTTTAGATGAAAGGTGTTTGTAAGAACATTAATCTGATGTGTCAGGTTGAGTAAAGTTATTTTGATAAATGCATGAAAACATTTTTCCATGAAAGTACACTCACATGTTCTTAAATTCTTTCATTCATGTCTTAAATAAGTTCAATGCACAAAATTATCTTACATTCTCGCACGAACCATAAGTGAACCTTATTCTAGAGTGAATTCATTCGTTGAGTGAACAACTTAGTGTGATTTGGAGTCAAAGTTGTAGTTTTAGGTCATGCTTGGCTACTGGTTTACCTGGGTAATATGAATTGATACAGTTGAGTTTAAGAGATTGAAAATGGTTAAGTTTGATAGGTATTGTTTATTCAATTTTTGGATATTATAACTTTGTCACTACTAAAATTAAACAAGGATTCTATTAACCGATGAACATTTAACTTAGAATTGATTATACATTTTGTGGGAAGATTCACTATAAAGCCTCACGAGACTTCACTCGTCCATTAGGGAGAACTTAGGGGTTTAAAATGCTTGTTGCACATAGCTAAGTATAGCCGTGTTTCTAATGAAAAAGAATCTAAGATAGAATTTTTTCATTTTTTTTAATAATTTTATTGCTAGGGACTAGCAATAGGCAATTGGGGGTGTGATTACACTTGAAAAATGTAATCCTAAACCTTAATCCAGGTTATTAATTATAATTTTTTATTATTTCATGTGTTTATTGTAATTTCAAGATATTTATGAAAGCTTGTTATTCTTTACAGATATCGATAGAAAATGTTAGGAATTTACTGGAACTCACTACAAGGGAAAAATGAGCATTAAAATATGAGAAAAAGAAGCAGAAAAAAGGGTAACATTAGGGCTAGTGGGTAGTATGTCCAAGTCTCCAACAAATGAAGTTGAAATTCTCCACCGGTTCCTATCATGTGCTAGCCAACATCTTCTCAAGGTTTTGTCAGGGTATTTTTTATGAATACCTAGGTTGTTTTCAGTTTTCCGAGAGCCATCATGTACATTCTAGTTTAGTTTCTTTTATTTTTCTTTAGTTTTAGAGAGTGTTCTTGATTGTTTTCACATCAAAGTTTGGATTTGACATTAGATTTTTAGCTTTGTTTTAATACGAGACTGCAATTTTCCTTTTCAACAAAGTTTTTCTATTTACTATTCTATTTATTTCTTTAACATGCTAGCATAGTTCCTTCTAGCTTCAACTTGTCCTTGCATGACTGTTCTTAGATCTAGTATGTAACATGAAACTTGCATGTTAGGGTTTCTAGATCTATTTTCCAACACTTTCAAAACCTTCAAAAACGTATTTAGTTGATTATATTCTTTGAAATCACTGATAACTACATATGATTAGAACTTTGGAAATAGTTTGAAAATATTAGGAATAAATTTAGTCCAAATATTAGTCAATAATGATATTTTCCCTTGTTTATCCTAAACATGGTTCTAAAATTGTGCTTTGGACTTTTGAATTTTCACGAAAACATCTCTCTGACCTACCTTTCCTAAATGTGAATCTTCGATTGTGTAACTTCACATCCATTGTAAGGGCAAGTATTTTACCCAGATTCGTAGGATGGATCGCAATCCTTATTTATCTAGAAACCCTAGTTTTATTATTATTTTTCTTTTTACAATGTTTTAGTTTAGTTTAGTTTGAATCTTGCTTTTTGGGTAGAAGTAGTTTGATTTCTTGATTTTTATTTAGTATAATTATTGTAATTTGATTTTTTGTTTAGTAGCTAGTAAATTAATGTTTCCATAACTTAAAGCCATTTCCTGTTTTACAAAGAAACTAGTACGTAGAAAGCCTAGTATTCATTCTTAAAATTCCCTATGTATATCTATACTGCATGCCCTTATACTTAAGGGTTAATATAACTGCACATTTACGAGGTGGTCCCACAGTAAAGTAAAAGTCAGCCATGACAGTAAAGAAGTATGGTTAGGATAAACACCATTAGCCTAAAATTCAGGTAACAACTACAAGATATGGTAAGATGAAATGATTCTAAGACGTGTGGAAGTGGTGAGACATGGGAAATTATCTATTAATTAGCCTATTTTATAAAAAGAACCAAAGAAGACTTAGAAGGGGTTCCTTAACTATACCTCTCCCTACGACAATTTACCTTTCCTATAACGTTTACTTTCTAGAATTTACTTTTCCTACACATTAAACTAGTTCCTCTTCTCCTTCAACAAAAATGTTGTTTATATATTACTATCACTTATATCCATCATCTCTTTGGATTGAGTATCATAAATCTTTAGTAATGAAGGCTCGGTCGAAGTATTTTTAGCCTTTGCATTTTAAATTTATTTCTCTTTGTTTGTTATTTATTATTTACACTATCACATACTATGTATTCAAAAGTCCTAAGAAGGCACAAATCTCACACATATACTATCCTAATTTTACATTTGATTTATCATATCTTTCTTCTTTGAATCCTTAAAATTCTAGCACGCTACATACACAGTCACTTAATAAAAACCATGAAATAACGTGATTTTTTTGAGTGAAAACAAATTTTGGTATGCCCAGTGGGACTCATTCGTTAGTATATGTAGTTGCATGAAGTTGGAGTGGTTTTTTAAAACAAAAAGAAGAAAAATCAATCATTGGGTAGATAAGGAAATTACAAAAAATTTAAGTTCATCATTTAGTAAACCAAATTTGAAAAGTGGTGATGTTGCAAGACTTCATCAGTCTATATATAAGGTTCATGAATGCCTTAAGGAAATTTTTTGTAAACTGTTTCAAATTTTGGTTTCAATTAATGGCCATATGGCCATTCTACAGGTTAGATGTCAATCTAAACTAGAAAAGAATCCCCTAATGGTTGGGGGAATTAATAGAGTAACCTACCAGAGGAGAACGGACCGACTATCAACCAGCACATGCCTAATAGAGTTGCTAATGAGTCTAATTTGAGTGAGACTAGACAAATTAGCCCTCACGCTACTATGAACAATTATGTGAACCCAGCTAGAATCGATAACACATTAAACTAGATTGGAATGTAGAGTGGGCTGAGTTAAGCTTGATGATGAGTAACAATAAAAGACATGGTTTAACTGGTCAGGGTTTGGATAAGTCCTATACTGGGAGGGCAAGTTCAATGTTTCGAGAATTTACAACAAATGTTAGGGATAGGTAAAAACCAAAGCTTTTTGAGTGTTAATATATAGGCCTGTCAATTGAGCAGATCTAGATCAAATCCGTCAAATCTAGACCTGATCCAAATCTAATTATAATGGATCCGATCCAAATTCAAAAGTAATCAGATCTGATTTGCAAGATCTACTCTAGATCCATTTACCTGGGTCCGACTGATTTTGAAAAATAAGTTTTTTTTTTTTTCCTTAAAACATCATTTCATAAAAAATATATATATATATTTTCTTCAAAATATATGTTATATATATATATATATATATATATGTACAAACAGCAAAAAATTCTTTAGTAATCATGATTGATAAGATTGTGAATTTAATATGATTAGGTCTATTTCGTAAACACTTTCGAAGTCATAGAGCCTTGTTTAGTAAAGTACATTTACTATTTTATATATATTTATTTATTTTTGAAAACTAGCAAAAGAAATGTATTTGTTAAATTCATTTCATTTTTTTGTTTACAAAAAAAAAAAAAAATGAGAACTTAAACAAATGTTAACCAAAAAAAAAAAAGTTTTCACTCTCATCTTTTTTTTATTTCTTTTCCTATTGCAAGTAATTGTTAATTTTAACATTTTGTTTATTTCGTTGCATAATATTAAAATGAATTTCTTTATTCAAATATTTTATCAACTAAATTATTCTTAATGAATAAGGTAATAAATTAATTAAATTAATTAATAATTGATTTAGTTAACTAATTTAACAAGAGATATAATTTATTAAATTATTTTTAATAAATAATTTAATACTTGAATTACTTAATTAATTTAATATGAAATACATTGTGTTAAATTATTTTCAATCAGTAATAATTTGTAAATCATCATCTTGCACACCTCGAATTTCACAACCCGAGTACATGAATAAATAACACATTATATCATTTAGTAGCTTTCCCTATCCCTCGTCAAAGTCATACACACATACAGATGAGTAACAAAAATAAAAATAAATAAAATTTATACTTTAAATTTAAATAAGTGCCTTAATCAAAACCAATTAGGCAACATAGCTTCAAAAGTTAAGCCCAAACAATCTCTTAGAGCTAGATAAAATAATTAATAAACACCTCACAAATGGAGGTCTATTCCAATTCACTAAAAACAATTTCCTAAATAAAATCTAACGTCATTAATAAAAAAATAAATAGAGTTTTAATTTCCGTATTGAGCAGGTCCCACACGAGATTCAGGATCATTACCTTCATCATAAGTTGTAAGGGGATGAGCACTAATACCATATGTGCTCAGAACCGTACTAATAATATAAATGCAATAATATCCTACCATGCTACTAAGTGAAACATTTCTGCACAAATCGCAATCTCTAAATAAAAAAAATTTAAATTATTAATTCCTCTTCATATAATTGTATATTAACACCAAATAACACGTCAAAAGAAAACAATTTGATTTTAAGGTATTGCTGCTTGGTTGTCCCGATTGTCCCGGAAAAGCAGGACCCAGCTAATATATACCATTCTTCAGTGTCTACTTGGTTATCCCTAAGACATACGACCCAACCAATATACGCCATCATTCGGTGTCTTCTTTGTAGGTCGAAGCCCTAAGAATTTATTATGCCACCTTTAGGCATCTGAATCGTTCGTTGGTTACTAGCCTACTAGAATCGATTACTAACCCCGCGCGGGTTTCAGGATTTTCAACACTTGGGTATGTATACACTATTTTTTCAGTACCCTTCAACCCAAACAAAACACAATCTCAAATTTCGCGTTGAATTTATAAACAAAAATTAATAAATAAACAGTCAAATAAATATCATGTACTTCTATTCAAAAATAAATTTTCACATTTTATTTTTTTTTCTAAATCATATGTTAAGAAATTTATAAGAAAAAAAAATCATTAAGAAGCTGTCAATCAAAAATAATTAGTGCATTATTAATAATTTATCGATACATATATATGTAAACAAAGTTTTCCGCCACGCAAAACATTTTAACCATACAAATTCATGCTCTTTCACGTTGCGCGAGGTCTCTAAAAGACAAGAAAAAATAGTCAAATAAATGAATAAAATTATCAATGTATTGTTTCGTTTCAATCCAATATACATACTTATCCACATATATACGTATATAATATGCATCAACCCCAACTCAGTATGTTGTCTTATTCCCAAAGTGACAATCATTATAAATTTTATATATATATATATATATTACATACAACAAAGAATTAAAAAGGATTCTATCCCCTTATCTGATTGAATTGTCAGTTGAAGAAAAAAACAACCCAATAAGAAACATAGCACAGCTACAGAGATTAAGCCGTCGAAACAAATATTAGGGTGCTATATTTATTTATTTTTTTTGTTAGCTTTATATATGTATATATTGATAGATATATAACCCTAATAAATTAAATAATTTTATACTCTACCCCTAAGAGTTTAAGTAATTATACCCTCTTCCCTAAAATTTTAAAATCGTCTGAAATGTTACCAAAAATTTAATTCTTTTAAATACAACACAAAATTAAATGAATAAAATCACATAATTTAATTTAAGAACCAAATCAAATTTACCAAATAATAAACTATAAATCAAATTCTCTTTGGGTTATTACATCCTACTCCTCTTATAAAAATTTTATCCTCGAAATTTTGGAGGTAAATTGAAGAAAAAAAATTTAAAGGGAATAACTCAGGATACCTGCTCTGTATCTGACTTTCATTCTCATGACTCCTCAACACCATGGTGTTTCCACTACACCCTAACGAAACAAATAGTCTTCCCTTGAAGCATTTGCTCCCTAGAATTTAAAATTTCAACTGGTTTCACCTCATAAGTCGCATCTGAGTCAACCTTAAGCTCAGTCCAATCCAACACATGTGAAGGGTTTAGGTTATACTTCTGAAGCATGGACACATGAAACACCTCATGTACTCTTGAAAGTTATGGTGGTAAGGCAAGCTGATAACCCACCTCTCCAACTTTAGCCAAAACCTCAAATGGCCCAATATACCTCGGGGACAATATCCATTTACGCCCAAAATGAAATTGACCTTTCCGTGGTAGAACCTTTAAGAACACATGGTCTCCCACTTCAAACTCCAATGGCCTCCACCTTATGTCGGCATACTCTTTTGGTAGCTTTAAGATGTCTCGAGTCTCTACTGAATCACTTCGACATTCTTAGTTGTCTCTTGCATAAACTCAGGCCTAATAAATAGGAGATCTGCACGGCCCACCATACAAAGCTTAAAAATGAGCCATCTTCATGCTCGACTAGTAGCTATTATTATAAATAAATTCAATTAGAGGAAGGTGGTTCTATCAACTACCACGAATCAAGCACGCACACCCTAAGCATATCCTCCAAAGTCTGAATTGTGTTCTTACTATCTATCGGTCTGAGAATGAAAAGTAGTACTAAATAGTAACTCTGTTCTCAAAGCCACCTGGAGGCTTTCCCAAAATCATGAAGCAAAACATGGGTCCCTGTCGAGACAATGGATATAAGAGCTCTGTGAAGCGTCATAATTACTTTAACATACAGTTTCGCAAGACTTCTATAGAGTCAAACAACCGAATCGTCACGAAGTGAGATGACTTCGTTAGCTTATCCACTATCACCCAAATAGTATCATGGCCCTTGGCAAATCTCGATAAGCCAAAAACAAAATCCATTGTAACGTTCTCCTACTTCTACTCTGACACTAGCAAAGGCTGCAAAAGACCTACCGGTCTCTGATGCTTGGCCATAACTTGCTGAAAAATAAGACACCTACAAACAAATGCTGCACATCCTCCTTTTTACCTACTCCAAAAAATAGGTACATCTTCGTACCTACAGGATATACTGTAAATTTATAATGAAAGAAACTCCCACAAACAAAAATAAGCACAAAAAGTCTCCCCAAATACCTCAAACCATTATCATCACTAATCTCCCATCCTGGTAACTCATCAAAACCTAATAACTTAGCTTGAGTTGCCTCGAACTTAAGATCAGTCCCCTGAGCCTCAATCATATGATTCAATAGAATTGGCTGAATAGCTAAGGCATACAGAACAGCATGATTCTCGTCTTTCTGAAACTCTAGATCAAACTCACTAAGACTTCTTATCATTTCCTATTTTCGTACGGTAAGACTAGCTAAAGTACCACGAGTCTTACAACTAAGTGCATTAGTAACCACATTTGCCTTATTAGGGTGATATTAGAGCTCAAAATAGTAATCTTCCATGACTCTACCACCTCCTTTTCCTCAAATTCAAGTCCTTCTAAGTAAAAAGATATTTTAGCCTTTTGTGATCGGAAAACACTTTAAATTTCTCACCATACAAATAGTTTCTCTAGTTTTTCAAAGCATAGATAACTACTACCAATTCCAATTCATGTATTGGGTAGTTATGCTGATGAGTCTTTAATTGGCTAGACCTATGAGCTACCACTCTATCACCTTGTATTAGTACAAAGCCTAAACCTTCCCTGGATGCGTTGTGATAAACCGGGTAATTGAATCCTCTCTCTGGGATCACAAGTACTGGTGTGGTAGTTAACCTCTTCTTTAATTTCACAAAAGATTGGTCATACTTCTCATCCCAAACAAACTTGACCTTTTTTTGAGTCATCCTGGTCAATGTTCCACCTAAATTCAAGAAGTCATGAGCAAATCGACAGTAATACCCTGCCAAACCCAGAAAGCTCTGAATCTTACAAACTGTTCTTGGTCTCGGCCAATACTGCCTCAACTTTAGATGGATCAACTGTAACTTCTTCTCCAGAAACATTATTCTCGAGGAATTTTACTTCCTTGAGCAAGAAATCACACTTGTTCAATTTGGTATAGAGTTGGTAGTCTTTCAAGATTTGACGTACAACTCTCACACTCCTCATGTTCCTCCTCTGATCGAGAATAAACTAAAATTTTCATAAATAAATATGACTACAAAGTTGTCTAAATATTTACAAAACACCTGGTTCATCAAGTCCATGAATACTGCAGGAGAATTGGTTGGCCCAAATGGCATCACCAAGAACTCATAGTAGCCAAACTGAGTCTTGAATGATGTCCTGGGAATATCTTTCTATTTCACCCTCAACTGGTTGTAACTGGATCTCAAATCAATCTTTGAGAAAATGACTGAACCCTTCACTTGATCGAACAAATCATCAATTCTCGGTAAGGGATTTCGATTCTTGATAATGACTTGATTTAGCCTCTGATAATTTATGCAGATTCTGAGAGTTTCATTTTTTTGGCTGTAAACAATGCAAGTACACCCCAAGGTGAAGTGGTAGGATGGATGAATCCTTTAGAGCCGAACTTTTGTATATGGGATTTTAACTCTACTATCTCTGTAGGTGCCATTCTATACGAGGCTATAAAAATAGTATATATGCCAGGAATCAAATCAATCCTAAATTCAACCTCTCGCTTAAGTGATTATCCAAAAATATCATCCTAAAACACTTATGAAAATTCTCAAACAACCCATGGTAACTCAACATTGTCACTATCTTGACCTTCCAAGGTTATACAAGTAAACAAACTGCATAAGTCAACTTGTCCTTACCCATCAAGAGAAGGCAAGTTTTGAGGACTAAAGTAATCACTAGAAAATCATATCTGAGCTCCCCTCAAGAGTAAATAGAGTCACCCGACCCTTAAAAGAATCTATCATTACCTAGTAGGCTAACAACCAGTTCATACCAAGAATCACATCAAAGCTCCCTATCTCTAGCACAATCAGATAAAAAACTGGCAAGTGTTCATATCCTGAAGCCTCATCCCTGACAGTAATCTCACAACCCTTACAGACTCAGTTAATACAAGATGACCCCTTATTAGTGTTTCAACTTGTAATGGTGGAATCAACTCATCCATGAATAATTTCATTACAGACATAAATGGTACGGCAATAAATGAGTGAGATGCTTCTGTGTCTGTCAGAACTATGAATTTAGTAGCATAGATTAGAAAAGTTCCTATAGTCATAATAGGCTCTGATCTCATCATTTTAGGCCATAGTGATGACTCGCCCCTAAGTTGGCGTCGTCGGTGGCCTACCCTCCTTTGGCCCTGCTGGGATCCATCTTAAACTCCCTGATGCTGTTGAACTTTACCTGGAACACCCATCTGGTACTACTATACCCCACCTTTAGTACCCCTCTAAAACTGATTCTGTACTGATTGTGACCCTATTCACTATTACTCTGTATTGACTGAGCTGACTGAGGAGGTCTCATAGCACTACCATTACCTTACCTATGCGGACAACGCCTCTGCACATGACCCGGTTGGCCAGAATTATAACAATTTTTTACCTCAGTTCTATTTTCAAATCCTACTAACCTCATCTTTGAAAGAGTAATTAAACTGGTGATGCCCAAGTTATCTACAATTATGGCAAATAATAAGACTCTGTGCAGAAGCTCCTATTGTTATTGACTAACTTGGGGCTATACTCCCTTACTGAAATTGTTGAGTCAACGCCCCACATATATTTTCTCTCTATCTTTTTGCATGTCTGCTATCCTGTTATGGAGTCTTACCCTGTCTAGCTTCATTTTGTGCCCTAATATCTACCAAATTCTTCTCCATTGCCATTGCTTGATCAACTAGTACCTCAAATTCATTAAGTTTTAATGGCACTATCCAATATCTGACTGCAGGTCTTAGCTCATTTTGAAACTGTCTACACTTAGTATATTCAATGGATGCTAACTCTTTAATGTATTTTGCCAACAATATAAAACTTACGCCCAAAATCCAATATAAACGATGGCTCTTGAGTTAGAATTAGAAACTCTTCAAGCTTAGCAACTCTCAAAGACTATGGAAGGAAATAGTGTTTGAAACGCTCCTTAAAAGCATCCCAAGTAAATGTAGATGCCCCATAAGACCCCTTCACTGTACTCCAACAATCTACTGTAGTTCTCTCTAGCTAAATTGTAACAAGCAAAACTCTGATCTTATCTTCATTTAACTGCATTACTTCGTATATATTCTCATTCTCATGCAAGAATTTCTCAACTTCTTAAGTATCTATTATACCAGAGTAAGTGGGAGGCTTTATTCTCCTAAATTTCTCATATGGAACTGTAGGCTGGTTTGTTTGTATTTCCCCAGCAAACATTGTAGCCATCTGTTGCATCCACATCCCTAACTACAGTAAACTTGGTGCTTCAGATTATACCACTGTCATATGAAGCGCCCCTACTGGAACATCTGCTCCAACTACAGCATGAGACCTTTGTTTTCGTGACCCTCCTGCAGCAACAGGAATATCATAAATTATGGTTTCATAGCCCTACCCAACCTAAATCCCTTGGCCTTGGCCTCTACCACAGCCATGTTCCTGGCCCCTGCCTCTATCTCCACCTCAACCTCTACCTCCAACATCTGGAGCGACATGTAGTGGCATACTCTAGAAAAAAAAATTATAAAGGAATATACCAAAGGTAATTCCATAATAATTAAAGTCCAACAAAAATTAAAATCACATATCACAACATAACAAATTGTCACATAATCATATAACACCTAAAAGGTAAAAGATTTATTGTCCCTAGGTATTCTAAACCTAGGCTCTGATATTAAGTTGTCAAACCCCGAATTTCATAACTTTATACCATTTAAAAACTTCCCCTATCCCGTCAGTGCCATATACACATACCAATGAGTAATAAAAAGAAAAATAAATAAAATTTATACTTTAAATTTAAATAAGTGCCTTAGTCAAAACCAGCTAAGCAACAAAACTCCAATAGCTAAGCCCAAACAATCTCCCAAAATTTTATAAAATAATTAATAAACGCCTTACAAATAGAGGCTTAGTCGAATTCACTAAAAACAACTTCCAATAAAAAATCTACTGTAATTAATCAAAAATAAATAGAATCCTAATTTTCATATTGAGCAGGTCCAGTGCATGACTCAAAATCATTACCTGCACCACAAGCAATGAAGGGATGAGTACTAATACCACGTGTGCTCAGAACTCTAATAATAATATAAATGCTATAATATTCTAGCATGCTACTAAGTGAAACATTTCTGCACAAATAGCAATCTCAAAATAAATAAAAAATAAATTAAATTACTAACTCATCTTCATTTAATTGTATATTAACGCCACATAACACGTCAAAAGAAAAAAAATTGATTTTGAGATACTACTACTTGGTTGTCCTATGGAAGCAGGACCCAACCAATATATACCATTCTTTGGTGCCTGCTTCTTTTCCCATAGAAACAGGACCCAACCAATATACACCATCCTTCGGATCTGCTTCCTAGGCCGAAGCCTTAGAAATATAAAATGCCACCCTTAGGCATCTGCATCATTCATAGGTTACTAGCCTACTGGACTCGATTACCACTCTCACACAGGTGTTGGGACTTTCAACCTTTGGGTACGCATACCCTATATTGTCAGTACCCTTCAATCCAAACAAAACATAATCTCAAATTTCAGTTTGAATTTATAAACACAAATTAATAAAGATACAATCAAATAAATATAACATCTTCTATTTAAAAACAAACTCTCACATTTTATTTCTTTTCTAAAACACGTGCTAAGAGATTTGCAAAAAAACAAAAATCATCAACAAGCTGTCGATCAAAAATAATGGTGCATTAATTAGTAAGTTTATATATATCTATACAAACAAAGTTTTCTACCCAGCAAAACATTTGAATCATACAAATTCATGCTCTTCTATGTTCAAAGAGTTCACTAAAAGACAAATAAATAATCAAAAAAATAAATATAATCATCAATGCATTATTTCTTTTTAATTCAGTATACACGCATATCCATACATATAAATATATAATATGCATCAACCCCAACTTAATAAATCATCTTGTTCCCAAAGTAACAATTATTGTATATTATATAAATATTTTACATACACAAAGAAATAAAGGGTTCTATCTCCTTACCTGATTGAATTGTCAGTTGAAGAAAAAGCAACCCTGTAAGAAACACAGCAAAGCTACAGAGATTAAGCCATTGAAACAACTATTAGGGTTTTATATTTATTTATTTTTATGTTAGCTATATATATATATATATATATCAGATAAATATACAACCCTAATAAAGTAAATAATTACATATTCTGCCCCTAAGGGTTTAAGTTATAACCTTTTCCCTAAAATTTTAAAATCCTCTTAAATGTTACCAAAAATTTAATTCTTTTAAATACAACACAAAATAAATGAATAAAATCAAAATTTTAATTTAAGAAGCAAATAAAATTTAGCGAATAGTAAAATATAAATAAAATTAACTCTAGGCCATTACATCATCTCATAAAAATAAAAATATCTATATTTATTCAAAATAAAAATATATCATATTCATTCACACATATCATGAACTATAATGCTTAGGCTATGTTTGATATGTGGGAATAGAATGGAATAGAATAAGAGGTGGGAATGGAATGGAATGCTCAGTCCATTCATTTGTTTGGTTACTAATATGAAAATAATAGGAATGCAATGAACATTCAAAATTTTATAATTTGATTTTATATATTAAATATAATGAAGTAAAATGAAACATAATAACAATTACGAACAATAATTTTTTAAAGATTATAAAAATAAACTTTATTTTTGGATCTTAATTTTGAGGGGAAAAAATGGCTTAGGGGTAAACCAGTCATTTTACAAATCAAGTTTGAATTCGACCAAAATTTTCTTAACTATGTAGAAACATGTTAGTAAATATTTTTTAACATTTTAGATTGCCTAAAATCCAAATTTAACCTAAAAAGGGACCAGGGACAAAATATTCATTAAGTAGTATGAATTCAGATCGGGTTAAAATTTGTTTAACTATTACAAAATATGTCAAGGATTTTCTTTTTAGATTTTTGGGAAGCTTTTAATGCAAATTTAGACAAAAAATGATCCAGATGTGAGATCATCATCTTACAAATTGAGTTCGAATTGAGATAAAATTTTGTTAGTTATTAAGAAACACATCAATAAATATTTTTTAACATTTTGGGAAGCCTAAAATACAAATTTGGGTTAAAAAAACAAAGTACGAGTAAATTGGTCAATTTATAACTTGAGTTTTGATCGAGTTAAAATTTTCTTAGTTATTAAGTAATATGAATGAATATTTTTATTCTTGGAAGTTTGAAGTACGAATTAAAAAAAAAATCTTAGGATAAAACAGTTATTTTACAATTTGAGTTCGGATCTAGTTTGAAAATAAGATCAAGGGTAAAATAGTAGTTTTATAACCCAATGGAGTATCCGAGAAAAAAATTTTATTACAAAATATTTCTCTGTTTTTTATTTTTTTATTTTTGGATCAAATTTTGATTACAATGGAATGACTATTCTATCATTTGAATTGTGGAATATCTTTCCTACTTCATGTGGGAATGACTATTCCCATGTAATAGTATTCTAATTTAATTTTTTGATACCGAACATGAGAATAGACTAAAGTGGGAATGGATTTCACTCTACTCCACGTACCAAACATAGCCTTAGGGAACTAACAAATTAAATTTATATTGTTAAATTGGTTTTCATCAAAAATTCACTTCCAAATTATAATAAAAAAATTAGAAAGATATAAATTACAGATAAATGTAAATTGAGAAAATTGAAGCACGTAATCATCATATGCTCTCTTTATATATGTATATGTACATATATATTTTTTTACCTAATAATAAATTCTTTAACGATATATTAATTTAAATTAATTTTTCTTTTAACTATTATATTTTCAAAAATTATTTTTAAACTAATTACATAGAGCTATATTAAAAATGAATGATATAAGTAAACTCACATAACTAATATGCAAATTTACAACCTTTCTTGTATGGTTCATATACATATGTATATAGAGCAGAGTAAAATAGTTAAAATGATTACCTTTATTTCACGTAAATTTTTCAAAATTTTTAATATTTTTAAAATTTTATTTTTTATTTTTAAATATGCTTTTGGTTTTTGAAAAATAATAGGTCTAGTGGATCAATCCATGACTGCACTCAAATTGTGTTTATATTTTCTGAAGTATAAGAGGTGGTCGTAGTTTTGGTGAGTCCTTGATCATCTCTATAAGGAGTAAGTGTGTGGCTAAGTTTAGAAAAAAAAAACCTGTTGGAAATTTCTTATGAAGAGTAAAAAACAAAAAAAAAAAAAAATGTGTTTAGATTTTCGGATGATTGGAAGTGATGTTTTGTAATTAAAATTTAATAGAACTTGAAAACAAAACTTTGAAATGATGAAAATAGATTTAACAAAATTAACTTTTAACTAAAAGACTTGGTCTTGATCTAGTCCTGTAGAGGTTTCGAAGTTGTTGGCTTGACTATTTCGATAACTGATTCTAACAACCGCATATGTAGTGTTAGAAAAATACACTTTGAAATCGTTTGTATAGAGAAAACGTAATATTAGGGTTTTGAAATTTTTTTTAAGAAAGGTTACCGACACATCGGACCTTTGGTGTGTACGAGTATCATTCGTAACCAAGGCTCGATTTTAACACGGTGATTTTGATTCCTAAGATTAAACCTAATATTTAAGTAATCTAAAATCTATGAGAAAGGTATTTATTCATTTCATGATATTAAAGCCAAATAAACTTTTCCACCTCTACATTTGTAGATCGAAACCAAGTGGAACTAGCCTAAAATACTTAAACTTCGAAGAGGAAAATATACTTCCAAACAATCCATTAACGTAACACAATGAAAGAGAATAAGAAGTAGAGATTGAAAACTAAAGAAACGAAAAGAGATATAAAATAAATCTGAAGCTTAAAGCTCAGAGTTAAAATATTTAAATGTGAAGTAACTTATATGTGTAAACCCTAAGAGAGAGAAGACTCCTTTAGCAAACTAAATGTTTTTTTTTCCTTAAAATATAATGATTAAGCATAAGGTAGCTAATGATTGTAATGTTAGAAACCAAGCCAATTTATAGGCTCACAAGAATTAAAGGTAAAAAAGTAAATTTATAATTCAAAAATAACAGCGAAAATCTACTAGAAGGAGGCCACGAATGCCCAAGGTGCATCTTAGTTGAGCGTCCATGGTGGTATGCACCCAACATAGGTCTTCCTTGTGTGCCCATGAGTGTGTGAGCTCGTGATGCTTCACAGTTGGGCACCCACTGCAAGTGCCCATTAGGTCTTCTGCTAGTCTGCACATTTAAGCTCCCAACTTATTTTTCATGAATTGTTTTCCTTCCGTTACCCACAAAACACACAAAAACAAAATAATCGATAAACACGTGATGAAGACTAGATTTTACTTGATAAAATGTTCAAACAAGGATATGAAATGATGTTAAAATTAACAAAGATTGCAAGCAATCAATCCAGATCTGTTAGTTCTTTGAACCCAATAGAACTAGATCCGTTAGGTCCTAGATTTATTGAGGGTATCTTGTTTAATACTATTAGATCCGGTCCAGTCAGATGTAGAACAAATCCAACCCATTAATAGACTTATTAACATGGTTTCGGCCTCTTACCAAAACCCTAGAATTCAGACTAAGTTTCAATACCAAGTATGCAATATTGGTGCAACTTCAACATCGCCAATACAGAATAACCAAATTCAATTGTAAGGTCAAAACTAGGGCAATAGAACTCCCTTAGGGTTGAGATTAACATAAGTGGAAACTCAACCAAGTTTAGATAATAGGCCGATTTAAGATAATCAGCCTATTCTAGCTAATGACTATATCTAGTGGTCGTAGGTCATGATAACCAGGCTCAACAAAATATGGTGCTAAATGGGGATCAATTGGTTAATATAATTCAAGACTGATTTGGTCCGACCATTAGAGCATAGAAAGGCTGGTTTATAGAAAACCATACCTAGAGTGGGTGGATCAAATTGAATACCCAAAAGGATTTAAGGTTCTGGATTTTTCTTTACTTTCTAGAAAGGTTAAGTAGTATACTATCGAGCATGTAGGCCAATTTACGATCCAATGTGAGATTGTAGGCAATTCAAAAATTTTCAAGTTAAGGCTATTTGCTAACTCTTTAACTGCCACTGCTTTTACATGGTATGTAAATCTAACCTCAAATTCTACTCATAGTAGACTGTAATTCATAACCATTTTTTAAGAGTGAGCATTGCAATGGCCATTTTGCTCAAAATGTCTCAATTGGCTCGAGAATCAGTCGACATGTGTATTGCCAGGTTCAAGAGGGCTAGGTACAAGTGTAATGTGTCCATTCCAAAAATTGAATATGTTGAGTTGGCCTTAAATGGCCTTGAGCTTAAACTTCATAAGAAATTAGAAGGAATTGAGTTTAGAGACTTGTTTGAATTGAGGCTAAGAGCAACCCAATATGAGAGAATCTTGCAAAAAACAATAAGACTGGAATAATTCTTCTAGATGGACATACTATAGAGATATAAACCATGATGTTCCTTTAGCCACCATTTACGCAGGATGGCCGATAAGATAGTTCAGGCTGATATTGGTACAATTGAGATTGTATTTAAAATGCCTTACTTTTGCAAGCCACTAGCTAAACCAAAACAACGTAAGTTCTTCTGACAATAAATCAGACGAATCTATGAAATATATTCGTTTGATATTTGATCATTTATGGGCTAATAAGCTAATTTGGTTCCTAGCCGGATAAAAATTAGCATCCGATGATGAGATCAAAGAGTGTAATTATTGTAAATAGCATAATTAGTGGAGCCATTTAACTAACAATTGTGTTCATTTTTATAATACTGAGCAGGAACACATTGAGCCTGTTCAAAATGGTTGATAAAGAACTGATGGGATTGGACAAGAAACTATTCTAGGCAACAATGGAGATTAACATTGTAAACGTTAAGAAAGCTCCAGCCAAAAATTGGAAGGGCAAAGAGAAAATCATCTATGATGATGAATTTGATGATATGCTGAGCAGCTAGAAGAGTTCCAACAGCTGGCTAAGTTGGTTAAAGAAGCAGAAAAGGCTAAAGTCGATAATGCTAGAATGCAAGTCAATCCTTATGTTCGCAAGTCAGGAATAAAATTATGAATCACCAGAAGAGCAGGATGGCCAATTGAAGGAGAACCTTATATCGACCTGTATTGCGGAGATTAAAAAAAAATACAAATCGAGAAAGAAAGGACAACGATTAAAAATATAAGAGAAAGCCATTAGTATGTATATATAAGAACCAGAATAATATCGGTCCTACCTAAAGATCACTGTGAATCAAAGTGATGAAACAAGGGTAGTCAGGCAGGTACAATATGTTAGGCCAATTAGAGTGAGAGAAGCTTGTAGGGCATATGGTTGAGCACAATTTTGTAGCCTAAGGGACGATTTTCAATTTTTTGATCCCTATCTCAAATTGCCAGTGGTTCAGCACAACCACGAATTGGTCTACAAAGAGCCTATCCTAGATTTGGCTAATTAGTTAAACCGAGGATGTCTTTACAGCTGGAGGTACAAGAACAAGATATCCATCTAAAGTTCCCATTCAATCAGGATCCTAGACCTATGAACAAATCTCAAAAGAGAAGACAGCAAAGGTTGAATGTGGCCTAGAGGGAGATGAAGATGTATAAGCTCAGGTCTACCAAATGAGGATGGCAACCACCTGCTCTAGTAATTCATAAAATAGAAGATAAGACGTGGACGGCCAAAAATAACTTTAACTTACCTAAAGAAGAGAAACAACGAGTAGTGAAAGACCTGATACATCTTCAAAATGTCACCAGACAAGTTTGAATGTTATAGTGATGACAATTCAGGTGACAATGATGATGATGCTCAATCTATGAGTTCAGTCCAATTTAGAAACCTCCAACCTACTACAGTGAATATGTATTCACTTTACCAACTATGTTTAAGGCCGATAAGGCTCAAGTGACATCGGAAGGTAATGTAGAAGAAGAAAATGAGGAGGTATGCGGGATTGATGATTGCACTTGAAAAGTGAAATCATTAGCTCTAATTCTTCCTATTTTTAAATAGTACTTCTTATTATTTTATTTTTTTGATACAATTTCGTGTTACTCATAGAAACTCATATTTTGCTGCAGAGAAAGGAACAAAAAGTAAGGAAAATACCAGGGATAATCATAAAGGAGATTGCAGAGTCAACCGAGGAGTCGAAAGAAGATGAAAAGAACAAACCAGACCTAGCATTTGGATGCTGTCCAAACACCAAACCCTAGCACCTCAACACTCCAAAAAGCTAGAAAATAAGAAGTTTAGATTGCCTTCTGGTGTCTGGATGCGATGCCCCTGAGATATTAGTTTTAGGTTTTTGTCAAGCTCTTCAATAAATACCTATGCTGTATTGGACTTTGAGAGAGCCGTTTACATATTCTAGGTTTAGTTTTTTGAGAGTTTTTCTTCAGTTTTGAGAGAGTTTTCTATGAGTTTGTAATGAAGTTCCAATTTATGTCACGGCTATGTAGCTGTTTTTAGATATTACTTTGCTGATTTTGTTTTGATGGAGTTTACTTTCTTAACTCTTTATTTTGTTTTCTATTCTACTTTTATTTCTAGCATGCTAGTGTCGATTTTTACTTAATTCAACCCATCAATGATGGATAGATCCTTATTTGAATAATAGACGTAACGAATCTTCACATACAACGTAAAACTTATACACTGTGGTTCTTATTTTCTGAGATTGATTTTATACCTTTCATAACCTTTGAAAACATACGTGGCTAATCATATTTCGTTGAAATCTTTGTTACCCATGTATGATTAAAACTGTCTTAATATTTTAATAGTATAAAGATCAGTTCTAGGGTTTTCCAAATTTTCTTATTCTTCTGTTCTTCAAAACTTTCAAAACAAGCAATCTCGACCATATTTCACAGAAATCACTGTTGACACTCACGTGATTAGAACTTTCTTTAATCTTTCAAAAACTCATGGCCATATTTTGGCAAAATCACTAATGACGTTTGCTTGATTATAACTTTTTCCATACATTGAAATCATTGAAAAGAAATCTAGAGTAAACGTTTTACCGATGATATCTTTTTATCACATCTAGCATGAGATAAGGTATCCACTCAAATTTGTAGGTTAGATCAAGTCATTTATTAATTATTTAACACTTTAATTTTTATTGCTTTGCTTTAGTTTAAGTTATTTTGAATAGTGTAATTTTTTCATACTTAGGTTAGAATTATTTTGAGTACTTGTTTTTAGGTTACCTTAATTAATTACTGTCATTTAAATTCATTATTTAATAGTGGTAATCAAATCTTTCTCAAAAACTGAATTTGAGTTTATTTTTATTGCCTTTAAAAAAGTGTAGTAGATTAGAATAACTTAGTAATCTTAGGTTTCAATCTAGTTCCCTGTGGGTATGACCCTGGTCTCACCAATTAAAACTAGGCTGCAAGCCCTTATATTTGAGGGTTAATTTTAATTACGCATTTGTGAGATGGTCAAGTTTTTGGCACCATTGTTGGGGAATTTACTTTTGTTTCTTTAGGGTAACCCTAGGTTACTCCTTTTTTTGTTTTTCAAAAAAAATAAATAAATCTTTTTCCTACTAACATTTGGACACCATCCAAACACCAACATCCAGATAATTCTTTCCTTTAGTTATGAGTGCGTAGGAACGGGGAGAATCAAGTAGATAAAGGTGTTCTGAGTTCATGAATCCTCATTTTGCACCTTCCAACCTAATATTAAATCGTTCTTCAACCACATCATCATCCACAACACCAGAAATGGAGAGTAAAACAAATGGAGTTGTTGAAAGCCTAATATTGTCCCCTCATTTAATATTTGTTTTATTTAATATTTTCATTTGAATAGTTCTCTACTGATTAACTTTTTTTAATCATAGGATATGTCGAAGTTTTGAAATTCAACAAAGATAAAATAATCAATAAAGTGCTGGTTATACTCCTAGAGTTAGGGAAAAGCCAAGCTAAAGACCCAGATCAGGGTAAAAAGCCACTAGACTATACCAGTGTGTCCAAGATGCTAGACAAACAAGTCTAGCATCCAAAAAAGTAGTCAAAGTCCAAAGTCAAAGACCAATTTGGTGCAAAAGTCAAAAATGGCTTCTACCGACGCACCCGAAGACCAGTATCAACTGGAATGCTCAGATTAAGCAAGAAACAAGAAAGAAGATACACCACATCCTAGGACGGTCTAGTGAATATAGAATAAAGCGCAAAGTATCCAAAAAGCCCTTCTCAAGGTCATTTGGGCTCTACCGACTCAAAATGGCTCTTGTCAGCGAGAAGAAAGCTATAGTGCCCCGAACATAATTTGAGCATCCAGACAAACTCAAAATGTCCTCAAATTACACGTAAATGTTGAGGATTCATTCCCTAATGGAATGGTACAGCTAGGTTTGACCAATTCAAACCTTAGGAGGTCCGATTTGATTCTTTTCTAAAACTCATTAGTTTTTTATAATTTCATAAAAGCATCCTGAAGTTCCCGCTAATGGAATTTTTGGACTCCTCATACCTAAAAGTGGTCAAAGGAGTCAGTTTGGTGGTGCCTCCAAGGGTTAAGCTGACCTCTTCTCCGTTTTAGCTCGTTTAGGAGCAGCAATTTTCAAACAGACATAACTTGGACCTGGAGAATCCAAATTGAACCATATTTTAACCTAACTAGTTTAATTTTCTCCAACAAATGCCTAGGAGGTCCCGAAAGCTCCTAGAAAAGTATCTCTTAGAATGGCCCGAATTTATCAGGATATAATCCGAAGCCTGTAAAACATGGCCCGAGGTAGGGGCTAGGACAAATCAGCCCCAATTTTGGCTTATCCGTCAAACACCTTACCAAATAGGTATTTTCCAATTTGTTTTTGCTTTTCTTGAATAGAAAACTAGATTGCCTAGCTTATTTGGTAAGCTTCTTTACCTAGCTTATTTTATAAATTTGTTTGCCTAACCTATTTAGCAAAAAATGTTGTAAAACAAGCTTTGGAAAATTTTTTGAATCCTTTGTTATGCAAACTTGTTTGCCTTTAAGTTTTACAAATTTGTTTGCCTAACTTGTTTCACAAACTTGTTCGCCTAACTTATTATTCAAACTTGTTTGCCTAACCTCAAATATAAACCTCTTTGCAGATTTTGAAAGGATTTTTGCAGATTTTACAAGGATTTTTGTATCCTTTATTATGCAAACTTGCATGGAAAGTTAGGTTTGCAAATTTGTTTGTCTTCTAAAGTATTTCAAACTATTTGGCACCAAAATGCTCTATAAATGGGGGGCCTTCCCTTTCATTTTCTTCATCCTTCGCTCGGCCAACCCTCTCTTTCCTATCCCATTTAGCCTCCCTCTCTTTTCTTCTCTAAAGCCAGTCACTCCAAGGTATTTTGAAAGAATTCCCAACTAAAGTTTCTCTTTCTACAAAGCCCTCATTTATATAATTATTTCTCTCTAGAAACTTTTACTTATTCTTTCAATTCAATTTATTTGCATAGTTAGAATATAATAGTTTTAATTGTGTAAATTCTTTATCAATGAAAGGTATATGGATCATAATTCAAGATAGGATTATACTAAATGTATTATATTGACCGAATATACTCGACACAATTTTGCAAAATTCAAACAGCATACATATATCATGTCCATACTATATTACCATGCATATCATGTCATTACATCAGTTACAATGCCATCCCATGTCATAATACATTGTTTACTATGTCATTCCATGCATTATCATCATAATACCATGCTAGACCATGTTAGATATCATATTCACCATGCCATATCATCTCTATCATGTTATATCATGTCATTGTCATCATATACCATGTAAACATGTCATATTGCTAAGTTTTCCATGTTATACCATGCCATTATTATGTTATTCCATGCTCATTCATCATCCCGCATCTTAGTATAATATGCTAGGACATCAATTACCAAGTTAGCATATACTTTGACATACATGCATCGTGGTTTAACATACTAGCACATACCATGACATGCTAAAACACATTCAAACATGCAAACACCACACCCACTAGGGTTGAAATAGTCTTAGAACTCAAAAACTTATCAATCCAGAGCATTCACTATGAATAAGCAAGGCTCCAGAAACCAAGAATGACTTAGGATTGGTTAAACTATTGGTCTCTAAGTCATAACTTCCTTAAGACATATCTGACATACATCTTTGAACTGTCATCCATAATTTCATTCAACATGTCCATAGCATACCTAATCATATCAATTGCATCACTCCCACCACCTTAGGCCCTTAGGCCCTTCACTTAGACCAAATTGTCATCACTAGAAACTGAGCTCTTAATTTGAGTTGAGTTTGTTTCCCAAATAGTAGACATTCACTCACATCACGTTAGGCTTCTAGGCCTTTCACATAGACTAAATCATCATCACTAGGAGCTAAGCTCTTAATCTAAGCTAAGATCCTTTCCCAAATGATAAAAACTCACTTATAGGTGCTAGGCACATCCCAAGAGCTAGGCTTCTTCTCACAGTTAGTATGGAACCATATAAACATGATTCTTTAACAAGGTGTGTTAGGGACAAAATTGTAAAGTTGGCAAATCCATAGTCAAAACAGAGTTCTGTAATGTTTAGACTTAGTGTAGG
>QLOD02154283.1:0-14501 GCA_003260245.2 Sideroxylon spinosum
CAAACCTGTTTCAAGGCTACCTACAAGAAAAAGAAGAAGAGAAAGCTTATGGGAATATCTCTCTCTTCTTCTACCAATAGCACTAACCCTCCAATACCGCATATTAATTATGGGACTACTAGGGATGATAATCATCATCACGAAGAAGAAGGAGAAGAAGAAGAAGAAGAAGAAGAGGTGGGGAATCTTTTATCAGAGGATTGTCTTAATTTCTTCCCCTAATGCTATATTTAATGTCTAAATTAATCGTTGTTTTTTGCTGAAAATCTTCTCTAATAAAACTTCTCTCCTCCTGGTTGTTCTGG
Organism: Sideroxylon spinosum; assembly: GCA_003260245.2. Taxonomy (NCBI): domain Eukaryota; kingdom Viridiplantae; phylum Streptophyta; class Magnoliopsida; order Ericales; family Sapotaceae; genus Sideroxylon; species Sideroxylon spinosum. The sequence goes on from QLOD02154283.1 coordinate 306, forward strand.
CTAGGCTAGCTGAAGAAACAATACTATATAATTTAGTATAAAATCCTATATAATGAAAGTTGGAAATTGAGAGGTGTTTTTGATTCCATGGGACAAAATTATACATACATATAAATATAATTTAGAGTTGGAGGATTATGCTTGGCATCCAAATTTGAAGGAACAAATGCTATGCTCGTCCAATCAGACATACTAATTCCTTGTCTATGCAAATTTGTCATTGACTAAAATTGTATTGTTCACAGTTTTTCAAAGAAATTACGGAGGTCAAGTTGAAGAAAAAAGGTTAGTTTAAAAGGATTTTTAAATCACCAATTGTCAGACATTGTATTATTTAGAGTTTTTTAAAGAAATTATGACGATCAAGTTAAAGAAAAATGGTGAATTTAAAAGAATTTTTAAGTCACTAATTGCCAGAAATTTTACCACGAAAGTGTAATTTTAATGACGTGACAATTATAATTTCTAATTAATTTATAATTTGATGGATTTTTTCTTTTTTCTTTTTTTTTATTCTTTTTATTTTCAATGAGGGCTGTTATGACTAAGACGCACAAGACACCCTACGATGTGCTCTCCCAGACACTAAATCTTACCTTCTCTTAAGCCATTTTCAAGGGTAGACAAGCTGTTAAACAAAAAAATAACTCTTCCTAAAGCCCCTACCCTAGTATGTGCAATGCTCATCACATCAGCATGAAACCTTTTTGATCTGTTGAGCTATCAAGAATCATCTGGATAATGAAACAAACTCACCTTAACCTTTTATGTAATAAATACATCATTTCTAAATATTAACGTTTAAACTTTTTACGAGCATAGGGTAGAGACGCCACACGATGTGAGTTCCAGTCAAGTTTGCTGTCAATCTAATGGCTCGTGTGCAACTTGAATCATGCCAATACCAATTCGCAACCCCCCAACTTTGATTATTAACGATATCAAAATCAAAATAAAAGAGTAATCTTCTTTTTTCCTATATTCATCTCAATGAAGAGAAGGGCTATTTGTAAGGTTACGAGTATGACCTCGCTAAATAAGAAACAGATTAAATATGGAAAAAGAATAAAATCAAATAAGCTAAATAAGGAAAAAGAATAAAATACCACTATACAAATCCTATGATTCACGCTAACATTCCCCCTCAAGTTGGTGCGTAGATATCTCCTATGCCCAACTTGTCAAGTGAATTAATAAAAATATTTGTCAAAACTGCATGTGTCAAGATATCTGCAAGTTGATCTCCGGTCTTAATAAATGGTATGGCTATAAATTTGCATTTAACTTCTCCTTGAAGAAGTGTCGATCTACTTCGACATCTTTAGTAAGATCGTGTTGAATTGGGTTAGTAGCTATTTCTGGAGCAGCCTAATTGTCATAATAAAGATTCATAGGACCAACTGGTGTGAAACCAATCTTTGTAAGTAACCAACGAAGCCATAAGAGTTCGCAAATTCCTTGGACCATTCCCCGATATTCAGATTCGACAGAGGAACAGGCTACCACATTTTGCTTCTTACTTCGTGAAATAACTAGTTACCACCAACAAATGTAAAGTAAACTGAGGTAGAATGTCCATCAGTTATATTGCATGCCCAATCTGTATCTATATATCCCTCAATCTTTAGATGCCCATGTTTCTTGAACATCAAACCTCTCCCGGGGTAAACTTTAAGTAACTCAGAATACACATAATGGCTTCCACATGATTTTCACTTGGAGAGTGCATAAACTGGCTAACAACACTCACAGCATATGCAATCTCAGGTCGAGTAAGTAAAAGATAAATAAGCTTTCTTACTAACCTCTGACACTTGTCCCGAATAGTTGGAACTTGATCTGGATAAATCCCCAGATAATGATTCTGCATTATAGGAGTACTTGCAAGTTTACACCCCATCATACCAGTTTTAGCCAGCAAGTCCAATACATACTTCCGTTGTGACAAAAAAAATGCCACCACTAAAGCGAGTAGCTTCAACTCCTAAACAATAATTCAAACCCCCCAAATCTTTCATATCAAACTTAGAAGCAAGATAACCTTGAAGTTTATGAATTTCATCACTATCGTCACCTGTGACAATCATATTATCAACGTAGATAATCAGCAACGTAAGCTTACCACCTTTTTTTCTGTATGAACAAGGTATGGTCAGAAGTCCCTTGGTGATATCCATACCTTTTCATAACCCGTGTAAACCTCCCAAACCAAGCTCGAGGTAACTGCTTAAGACCATAAAGCACCTTCCGCAATCTCTACACATTTCCCGATCCACCAACTGCACCATAACCTGGTGGGAAGTCCATGTAAACCTCGTGCTTCAAGTCTCCGTACAAAAAGGTATTCTTTTACATCAAACTACTTCAAAGGCCAACCAAAGTTAACTACCAAAGATAATAACACCGAACAGTATTCATCTTCGCTACGGGTGTAAAGGTCCCCATGTAATCTACTCCATAGGTCAAAGTATATCTTTTTGCTACTAACCGAGCCTTGTATCTATCAATAGTTCCATCAGCTTTGTATTTAATAGTGAATACCCACTTGCACCCAACTAGTTTATTACCAAACGGATTTGTTACAATATCCCAAGTCCCATTTTCCTGTAGTGCCTCCATTTCTGCATTCATGGCCTCCACCCACTTTGGATCCTTCTGGGCCTCTTCAACGTCGCTATGAATATCAATTGCTGCCATTTGGTTCATAAAAGCTTTATGTTGTAACGACAATCGATCTGTAGACACATAATTGGCAATAGCATACTTTGCCTTTCCTTCTGGTGAGTACCTGTCTGCTAGAATACCACGATTCTTTCTAGGAGGCCACGCATAAGTTCTTTGAACTTCATTAGAGTTAGCACTACAAGAAAAGTGATAATTTGTGAGAAAATACTGGTGAGGAAAATAAAATTCGTCGCCAATTATGTCTTTTTTGTGAGGAAAATCATACTTCGTCACTAATTTATAGGGAAAGCAAATTAAAGTGAGGAAATATTATTTTCTCGCTAAAATTAGAAAATGGAGGAGGAAAATTATAATTTTGTCTCTAAAAGAGTGGACAGAACAAAGTTTAGGCGAGGAAATAATAATTTTCCTGGCCAATATGCTTCCTCCATATCGTCCCCGGGCGCGCAAAACTTTGAAATCCATTGGGTAATGAAATTATTCCTCACTGAAAAGCTCACCTTAGGCGACAAAAATGTTTTGTCGTTCATTTCTATGGAGCTAAATTTATTTTTACATTATTTTACTTGGCCGAATTGGATGACAAAAATAATTCCTCGCTAATGAGTCCACATTGAGTGAGAAAATATTTTCCTCGTTAATTTATATGGATGGAAATTTCTTTTTACATTATTTTATTAAGCCAAATTGGACTACGAAATACTTCCTTGCTAATTGTTTGGAGTGAAATTCCTTTTGGCGGGCTTCAGTTTATATTGGGCGGGTGCAAGAAAAAAAAAAGAAATAACCCCAATCAGATTTCTAACACGTCTGTCCATCTCTAACTTGTATCCATGATCCTCTTCCATTCCAAAGCCAAGCCGCCCTCCTCTCCATCTCTGCCGCTGCTACTATCACCGATTGCTACCTTGCCACTGTCGCAAAGTCAAACTGTCTTTCTCAGTCAATAGCCCGCCTCTGGCAGTCATTGCTGTCGCAAAAGTTGCCAGAGTGCCCTTTTCTACAAATTCAACTCTCCTTGCTGGCTCTCCGCCCACTTGGCTTAAGTCCACCAGGTATGCACTCCTCCATCTTGGATTCAATAGCTTCTACTGAATCTGTTCGATTCTTTTGGTGCTGAATCATGATACCTTTTATTTCACCTAGAAATGACCCAAAAAACCATGGAAATAGGCTCATTTTCTCGCTACTGTTGTACCAACGAGAACAAACACCAACTGTAACATGTTCTTTAAATCTCACGAACTGAGTAGCCATAGCCATCCACAGGATGAAGCTCGTAAGCAGACACTTTATTTACACTTCAAAATTACCCACGCCTAGACATTGAGACCTACAACCTCCATCACTTGCCCACATTAGCTGTCTCTCAGTCATGAAGACGAAAGAAGGAGAGGCAACTAAGAGTGGTACTAGGTCTTACTTCAAACTCTATAGTAGAACAGCCATGGAGTTAAGCGACAACAGATTAAGGTAGATCCTCACACCTTCTAGACCAAAACCAACGGCAAGCTAAAAAAATTACTTGTCTTGGTCATCCAAACCGGTAGCAGATCGAGGAGAAGATCAAATGTGCAAATCCAAGAGACCCTTACCTTCAGTAAGCACCACATGAACTCATTACCCATATGAGAATTAAAAAAGAGGAAGAATCTGCCAGACCCAAAGTTAAGCATTATCAATCTTCTCGATTTGGAACCTTAGCTCTCAGCATGAAAAACACCTCTAAAGATAGAGACCACCAGTCCCAAAACATCCGTCTTCCATATTGGAATCAAGAACTAGCATTCAAGGTTTGCTATGGCTTCGTCCGGAGATAAAGAACCTGAAACATTCCACTGTTAGATAGACCCACTTTGAAGAATAATGAACAATTGATGCATAAATGGGAATGTAACAACCCTATTTAATTATAGAAATTAATTCCGAGGGTTTAACTCAGCCTATTAATGATAGGAAGTTAAAGAATAACGGTTAGAAGAGAAAGGGAAGAGAAAGATGATGCTATGAAACCCAAATGAGAGTTTTCTCTCTCTAGTTTCTACAGAAAGAAGCTCTCACCCCTCCCTTATTTATTGTCCTTTTTTTATTCGTATGTTACTCTACCTAAGAATAACTTTTTTTTTTTTTTTTTTATAGCCAGAGATAAAATTGCTAGTTTTCCTTACTCTCTACTCTGCTAGAATCTGCTTCAGTTATTGGAAATGGTGCAGCTTTGGATTGAGAAATTTTGGTTGGGGTGTTCTTACAATTAAAAATTGTTACGTGTTTATTATTTATGAGTATTTGCATTCCAAAATCATATTTTATATTTGAATTAAGTTTAGGTTCGAATGTTAGTTGGAACAACTGAAGGAAAACAGTATAAACATTTGGTAACTTTGGTGGATTCTTATTCTATTTGGGAAACACTTCTGTACCGATTTGTATTCTACATATTCAGAATATTTCCAACCATTAAAGTCGATTATTTTGAAACTTTCACTTTAAAAATGAACAGTTGCAGAATAATAGGGGAAATTTTATCGTAAACATCAATTGGTATGAGAATTTCTCTTTCTTCTATATCACTTTCCCCAATTTCCAAACTCTAACTGAATTCCATTTTACAAATAGAGTTTAGAAATGGTCGACCGATGTCTGGTCTTGTTTGGGTTTTGATTTCTAAACCCGAATTTTTCTAATCTATATCACTTTCTACTCTAAACTCTAGTTGACTGATTTCTCTCTCTTCTGCGATTTTTGTTTGATTTTCAGAGCAAACCTTGAGCAAAATAGAAGTCCAGTAGCAAGGAATGATGAAAAATGTCGCAGTAAGTCTAGCAGCTCTTGTTTGGGTTTTGATTTGTAGCTTTTGTTTGGGTTTCGGTGAATAACGACCTCTTTGCTAATTAAAAATTGGTTTAGGATCTGTGAAAGACTATGGATTTGGTTCCTATCTGCACATGATTTTTGTCTTGTTGTTATTTATTTATTGTAATACTTGTTCCCTTATGCCCAATTTTTTAATGAAGTTAATTTTACATTTGTTTTTCAAGCAAACAAAAAAAAGAAAAAATAAAAAAAAGGGGGTCAATGATTTTCATACTTGAGTGGAATTTCTTTTTTTTTTTTTTTTAAATTCTAGTAAACTACTAATACATATAACTCAACACCAAATATGGCATTGCCTTTCCTCCCACTTCATCAAAGTCATCTGATTTGCATTCAAAAATATGTTGAGTTTAATTTACTAGTCTCGATTTGGGATTGTTACAAAATAAAATTGAATTAGTTTAAATGGCTTGCGGTAATGCCATTTTGGCGCCAATAGGTGGACTTTCTCTAATGGGTTTTTATTTTTCTTTTTCCTATGGGGGTATCTGAGAGCTTTAGTAAGAAAGCACAAATCTCATGAGCGAATCCCATAGAATTACATAGTGTGAAATTTGGTTGGATAGCATAAGGTTTTGCTATTGAGTGTCTAATGTCTATGATATACTTCAATTGCATTGGTGTGGGATAGCTACTATAGTCCTGGGAAAATAAGATTGTTTGTATATAATATGTGATATATGCAGGGCTTGACATTATTTTGATGACTTAAATCAGACATGGATAAAAATTGGATGAAAACGGGCATAACAGCTGATGGGAGAATTAGTCAGGCATATTATAATGGTGTAAATTCGTTCATTGAATTTGCAAGAGAGGTTGTAGATGGACAAGGTAATATTCCATGCCCATGTTTACAGTGTGTAAACTTTTACCGTAAAAGTCTAGAAGATGTGCGAATTCATTTGCTCCGATATGGGATTATGCAAAGTTACATTGTTTGGCATGAGCACGGAGAACTATGTGTATGAGACAATGTTAGCCATCAGGAAATGTGAGATGGTCAAGATGGGGATCTAGGAGGGATTGAGATCTAGGAGGGATTGATGCGTTGTTGCAAGATTGAATGAGAGGGGAATCCATATATACAACCCAATGGGAGGAAATGAGAAACTTTGATAAACTTTTGAATGATGCCCAACGCGAGTTATACCCAGGTTGTGAAAGTTATACTCTACTAAAATATGTTATTAAGATATTCAATATGAAGGTAACAAATCATTGGACCAATAAATCGCTTGATATGTTCTTGAAGTTCCAAAGTGATCTTTTACCAAAACCTAACTTAGTTCCCAAGAATATATACGAGGCAAGGAAATTATTGTCTAATTTAGGCTTGTCATATGAGCTTATTGATGCCTGCATAAATGATTGTGTACTCTTTTACAAGGAGAATGTAGCCTTGGATAGGTGTCCAAAGTGCAATGTGTCAAGGTATGAGACCAATTGTGGCAGGGGAAATAAGATCGCCCGTAAGGTTTTGCGTTACTTCCCTTTGACACCAAGATTAAAAAGGCTGTTCATGACAAGGATGATAGCTGAGTCCATGAGATGGCACATGGATAATCCTAGCGATGGTGATGAATCCAGGCATCCGGCCCATGGTGATGAATGGAAGGACTTTGATATTAAATATCCTGAGTTTGCTTTTGAGGCTCGTAATGTGAGACTAGGATTAGCAGTTGATGGATTCAATCCTTTCGGGAACATGAGCAGCTCCTATAGTATGTGGCCTGTCATTCTTGTTGCTTATAACTTGCCACCATGGAGGGTTATGAAAGAGTCATTCTTCATGCTTACATTACTGATTCAAAAGGATAAGTAACCTGGCATCGATATCGATGTTTATATGAGACCTTTGGTAGATGAATTGAATGAGTTATGGCAGACTGGTGTATTAACTTACCATGCCTTTAGTTGTGAGAGTTTTCAAATGCATGCAGCTTTAATGTGGACAATACATGATTGGCCAGCATTTGGTGATATTTCTGGCTGGAGAACAAAGGGTCATTACGCATGTTATACTTGTAATTATGAATCGTACTTTGAATCATTGAGAAGTAAGACTACTTACACAAATCATCGATGCTACTTACCAGAAAACCACTCAGAAAGGCGAAAGAGAGTGGCCTATAATGGTAAGAATGAGAAACGGAAGAGATCTTTGGAAATTCCGGTGGAAAAGATTTAAGAACAATTGGACAATGTAACAGGGGTCATCTTGGGAAAGAATCCAAGTAACATGAAAAGACGCCATCACAAACCGAATTGGACAAAGATAAGTGTCTTGTATGACCTACCATATTGGAAGAATAAGAAGCTACGACTGCACGGTGAGAAAAACTTTAGTGAAAACATTGTTGGGACAATGGTGGGCATTGAGGGAAAGAACAAGGACACAGATAAGACACGAAAGGACTTGGAAGATTGGGGAATAAGGCAAGAGTTATGGCTGATTGAACGTCCCAACGGATCATATGTCAAGCCTCATGCGAGCTTTTCATTAACCGTTAAAGAGAGGGAGGCTTTCTTTGAATTCTTAAAATCAATCAAGTATCCAGATGGATATGCGACAAACATATCAAGCTCTGTTAATGCAACAAATGGTAGACTAAATGGCCTAAAAAGCCACGATTACCATATATTTATACAACGGATTCTTCCAATTGGGATGTGTGCTTTTGTGAATAAGGAAATTAGCACAGCATTATTCGAGTTAGGTAGTTTCTTCCAAGATCTGTGTTCTAAGACCTTGAGGCGTAGTGAAATTGAGAAATTAGAAGAACAAATTGTGCTCATACTATGCAAGCCTGAAAAGATTTTCCCTCCAGCCTTTTTTGATGTGATGGTCCACTTAGTTATTCACCTACCACGTGAGGCCATACTTGGAGGACCAGTACAATACCGGTGGATGTATCCATTTGAAAGGTAATTGTCACAAACCTAATTACCAATCAAAAGTTCATGTTGTTTATTCTTACTATTAACTCATTGTCTTGAAGGTTCCTTGGAACTTTGAAAGGGTTTGTTTCTAATCGAGCTCGACTAAAAGGTTCGATTACAGAGGCTTACATTGTCAAGGAGTGCATTACTTTTTGCTCATTGTATCTTGGTGGGCTGAAACTATACGTAATCGACCTGAACGAAATGAAGACTCTGGGGAACATTACGAAAGGTACACAGTGTTCATGGACACAGCTCGTCCTATTGGGCTTGTAACAAGGGATAGTGAGATTTCACAAGAACACCATGATATTGCCCATTGGTTCGTGTTGTTTAATAGCCCTGAGATAAAGAAGTATCTAGAGAATGTGTTTCATTTTTTTTTAGTATGATTCTAATAACAATATGAAGATTTCAACTGTTAATAATATTTATTTGAATAGGGAACGCAAAAATCTGGTGCATGTTCCAAATGGACAAAACATTACCAATGTGCAACGGAATGAGTTTCCCAAGTGGTTCAAATTTAAAGTAAGACATTTGGAATTTGTTATAGGGATGTTAATTGTTAAAATTTACCTAGTATAACTAATTTTTTTATGGTTGTATTATTGTAGATAAATAGATTGAGGGCTAACAAGTCAAAAGTCGCGACGGATGAACTATGGGCATTAGCAGATGGTCCTAATTTGTTAGTGGAGGAGTACTCTGGTTGCATACTTAATGGGGTAAGGTACCGTATTAAAGAGGTAGACAACCGTCGTCGAAGTCAAAATAGTGGGGTGCTTGCTGAAGGGGATTACGAGGGGAAGATTCACAACTTTTATGGTCACTTGATTAAGGTTTTACAATTCGAGTATATGTGTCAAAAGAATGTAATTTTGTTTCAATGTGAGTGATACAACACTGGCAAAACTGGTCGAAATTGCACAATACGAGCTAATAATTATTGTACAAGCATTGATGTCAAGAGTCGGTGGTATCAATCTGACCCATTCATCTTGCTTAGCCAGGCAAAGCAAGTTTTCTACCTAAATGATACAAAATGGGGCGAACCATGGCAAGTCGTGCAATTGGTCAGCATAGGGGTGTGTTTGATATACCAGAGGTGGGAGATGGTGAACTATCAGATCCTCAAGAATGCAATGACGCTTTCCAACAAGAAAGTATGACCTCAGGTGTGCCAATTGACATAGAAAATATTCCGTATCATAGAGAAGATGTTCAAGTTGAGGTTGTTGCTACAGTTGGGCCATTAGATGGAACAATGGAAGACAATGCAGATGAAGTTGATGAAGATCATGCAATGATGGGAGAAAACATGAGTGATGATGTTGGTGAAGACCAGGAACTACTCGATGTTGATAGGGATTATGATGTGTAGATTTTTTATGCTTTTTATATGTGTATGTGGATCCTGACATGTCTTAAAATATGTGTTTATATTTTGAAGTAATTAGTTCACATTATATATTTCATTTTCATTTCTCTTCGTATGAATATATTTAGTTTAAAGTGTTGTGTTATTTATAATTATAGTTACACAAAATGTCGAAAGGAAGACCTATTCTGCTCAGACCAGGTTTTCGAGCCAATGATGTCGTACCAGATTATGAGAGATTAAGAAACGAGAATATAAAGAGGAACAATGAGAGATGTAAACAGCATAGGGTGAAAACTATTCCAACTTCTGTGGTAAGTCCAATTCAGGTTGAACATGCCAATGAGAGTGGAAAGCGTAATATGGGTGAATTGGATGACGGTGACTATAGACCTTCAGAAGATGAAAATGGCAATGACTATGACCATGAGTTGGATGATTCTTTTGAGAATGAGGTACAATATTTATTTACAGGTAATGATAGACAAAAAAAAATAATGAATCACACAAACTTTATTTTTATGCCTTTGCATTTTGTATTGTATGTTTGTAGTTCTCAGACATGGGACCAGGTTTTCGAACAACACAGCGTAATATGGGTGAATTGGATGACGGTGACTATAGACCTTCAGAAGACAAAAATAGCAATGACTATGACCATGAGTTGGATGATTCTTTTGAGAATGAGGTACAATATTTATTTACAGGTAATGATAGCCAAAAAAAATAATGAATCACACAAACTTTATATTTATGCCTTTGCATTTTGTATTGTATGTTTGTAGGTCTCAGACATGGGACCAGGTTTTCGAACAACATAGTCAAATCCAAATCAACAACGGGTTCAAGTATGATCTTCGAAAGGATCACCCGATCTACACCATAACCTGACATGGATACGGATACTCAGGACATGAATACTCAGGGCTTACAATCTGCACAGCCACAAAGCGAGCCATTAGCCGAAAACGACGTCGGTGGGTGATTTATTTTAGCTGTTATTTTCTACTTTCTACTACTTCTTAGTCTTTTGATATTTTAGATACTCCTATTTTCTGCTACTTTTTAGTCTTTTTAGCTGCTATTTTCTGCTGCTTTTTAGTCTTTTTAGTGTAGCTTTTTAGTCTTTCAATAAACTTGCATAAGGATTCCGATTCATCTTGTGGCAAACTAGTGAGAGCATTAAGAACTAGTGCGAACAAGTGCTGAGTTATATTACACAAACACGTTAAAGAACAAGGTGCTGAATTATAATGTAGAAATATGCAGAAATGCAACGTTACAAATGCAGAAATGCAATTTTCAAATGCAAAATGTTGTTCTCATATACTGAAAATACAGTTATGAGTGCAGAAATGAGATTTTAAGTGCAGCAATGAAGTTTTTAAGTGCAGAAAAAGCTGTTTTTAAGTGCAGAAATGCAATTTTCAAATGCAGAATGCAGTTTTAATATGCTGAAATAACAGTTTTAGAGTACAAAAACGCAGTTTTTTAGTGCAGAAAGTGCTGAATATGCAGTTTTCAAGTGCAGAAATGAGATTTTCAAGTGCAGAAATTAAGTTTTTTAGTGCAGAAAGTGCTGAAAATGCTGGTTTTAAGTGCAGAAATGCAATTTTCAAATGCAGAAAGCAGTTTTAATATGCTAAAAATGCAGACTTAAAGGGCCGAAATGCAGTTTTGAGTGCTGGAAATTGGTTTTGAAGTGCTGAAAAGTAGTTTTGAAGTGCAAAAATTCAGTTTTGAAGTGCTGAAAGTTCATTTTTGAACTGCAGAAATGCAGTTTTTAAGTGCATTATAGCTTTAAATTGTTATACATTGTTAAGATAATTCAATTGCATGACCAATTAGAACTCAATGTTATCTCCTATTTCTTTTTCCTTACAGCAGCACTCAAAGTTGGAAAAGGCCGTGGGCCTACACAAGGCAAAATGGCACAAAGACTCATTAATAAATACGGAAGGCTTAAAGTTCCCATTCCACTGCAGTTTTGTGCTCCGATAGGGGAGCATGCAGCTAAAATGGCCTCAAAAATTGGATATGAGGTTCGGACAAATGTGATAGACCTTGGTGTCCTTACGTGGAAAGCCGTAGATGTCACTGTTAAAGCACCTATTCTTCAGCGATTAACGGTAGTTGCAAGATCCATTTATGTATGATTTCATAAATTACAATCATATCATTGCTTAAAATATCAAATGTGGCAGGATAAGTTTGACTTGCAAGGAGATCCTATGGATGTTGATAAGGTGGTGGCAACGCAATGTGGTCGGAGAATGAGTGACTTCACCTTCAGGCTGCATAAAAAATACAAGAAACTTTTAGAGACAAATGGGCCCGAGTATGCTAGAAGCAACCCACCACCTAATGTCAAGTTGGAGCAATGGACAAGCTTAATAGACAAAAAGTGGAATGATAAGAGGTGGCAGGTTATCCCTCACAGCATTAATAGCCATGGGTTTTTCTTGTCGTATCCTATTCTTTGATGGTCTTAAACTTGAACCTACCTCATAGTTTATTGTATCTCTATTGGTTTGTGATCATTTCAGGCTCAATCACCTATAAACACCAACAATAGGGCGTCTGAGAAACACTTAAAGCATGGATGTGGATCAAAGTCACTTTCAGTTAGGGTTGCCGCTGCAGTGCGTTTCATATTATATCTTTTGTATTAAACTATAAACATTTATTTATATCTTCAATTTTGTTACACTATGAACACGCTTAACTTATTTGTTGATGAAATATTACATTAGATGAAAGATGGTGTCGTGCCTTCATTGAAAGAAATATAACAATCAACCCACTATAATAAAGATACAAATGAGTGGATCTCTCCAGGATGCAAGGATAAGTTTGTACGTGTATTAACTACTTTGTTGTGTACTTGTGTTTGCTATTGTTTTCCAAGTTGAATCCACTAAAATTCTCTTACTTAAATTATTACTTTAAAATGACAGGATGAGATAGAAAAAATAGAGGCTGAACATAACTCGCAGGAAGGTGCAGTCCCGATGACGCAAGAGGATCTATCCATTAAGGTATTCAAGAAAAAAGTCGAGATATATCAAGGGACTTGGCATGAGGCCTTCCTCATCTTTTAGGACCTCTGTGAACAGTTATGAGTATGTAACAAACCTCGAGAAAAAGGTTCAAGAGCGAGATGAGATAATTCAGGAACATTTTGAGAAAATTGAAGCAGCAAATGCCACAATAGTCGAGCTAGTGGAGGCTAAAGAGCAACAAGGGAGGGCTTTGGCTAGTGTTTTGGAGTTTCTTAAACAACAAGGGTACACTGGAGTATCTTAGAGTGTTGGCCTGTGAAGCTTATGATTGACTTGCAGGTTAGTGCATCATGCTTTTCCACTGATAGAACTAAATTGATAAATCTTTCTATCTTTAATATTTTGTCTCTCCAAATAAATACATTCTGCAGTTATTACATAATTAAAAAACAAGGAATTTGCTGACTTTTTGATCATCTATGCTCTTGGTCTCAAAAATTGCTGAAAATTCCTGTGCCTTGAAACTAACTTGTCGATTATTTGCTTAGATGATGATGCTCCATCTCCAATTCTGAAAAGTTGTCTAACCTTTGGTATTGAAGCTGAATTTTTGAAATTTGTACTGAATTTGTTTGATTGCTTTAATGATATTGCACCATCTCCAACCTGCAGTGCCTTTTTTCTTTTGAAATAGATTTGCATCCATTTCATCTTGGCTATAGTTTGGTGGAAAGAACATTTCTGATTAGATCTTTGTTGAGAGTGCTCCAATTTGATCGTTGCTCCGCAACTTTGATTTTGAACCTCTATTTAACCTTGGTGAATTTCTTTGAAACTATCTCAAAGGATATATGCCTTAGATAAATACAACACAAACTCAAAAACGCAACAGATTATAAACCCTCTTGAGACTATTTGAGCCTATCCACTCACTATCCACTCACTGTCGATTTGTTTGGGAGCCTATTTGAGTTTGGAAGCCTATCTACTCACTATCGATTTGTTTTGGGTTGGATTCCTAACAAGAATTTTCACTGAAATAGGATTGTTACTCATGGTTGGAAAGATTATACCATCTCCTTCCATGAAATAAGCATGCTCCCACATTGATGCTCAGGTTGAAATATGTGGACTTAAACATGTTGCCAAAAGATTTTTCTCTTGAGCCGATATCGTGGATGGCCTATAGTAGACAAAATCTCATGTGCTATTTTATGCCAATTGTATACAAATGTAAGATGACTTTGGAGTTGTGAATTCCTGTACTTTATCACAAGTTGTTAACGAATACCGAAACTATGTTGAATACAT